>PVJL010014703.1:0-27039 GCA_004026885.1 Lyroderma lyra
AATAGTCAAAACAGCTTGGTACTGACAGAAGAACAGAAATAGAGACCAATGGAATAGAACTGAAAACCCAGAAATAAACCCACAAATATATGGACAAATAATTTTTGATAAAGGAGCAAAAAACATACAATGGGGAAAAGACAGCCTCTTTAGTAGGTGGTGCTGGGAAAACTGGAAAAACATATGCAAAAGAATGAACATGACCTGTGAACTCTCTCCATATACAAAAATTAACTCAAAATGGATTAAAGACCTTCATATAAGACTTGCAACAATAAGCTGTATAGAAGAAGACATTGGTACTAAACTTATAGACCTAGAACTCAAGGAAGACTTCATGAACCTGTCCACAAAGGCAAGGGAAGTAAAAGTAAAAATAAATGAATGGGACTATATCAAACTAAAAAGCTTCTGCACAGCAAAAGAAACCATCAACAAGGCAAAGAGACAGCCAACTGAATGGGAGAAAATATTTGCCAATAACACATCAGGTAAGGGTCTAATATCTAAAATATATAAAGAACTAATAAGACTTAACAACAAAAAAACAAACAACCCAATTGAAAAGTGGGCAGAAGAACTAAACAGACACTTCTCCCACAAAGAAATTCCAGCAGACATATGAAAAAATGCTCATCCTCTTTAGCTATCAGGGAAATGCAAATCAAAACCACAATGAGATACCACCTCACACCTGTGAGAATGGCTATTACCAACAAGACAAGGAATAACAAGTGCTGGAGAGGATGTGGAGAAAAAGGAACTCTGGCACACTGCTGGTGGGAGTGCAAACTGGTACAACCACTGTGGAAGGCAGTGTGGAGTTTCCTCAGAAAATTGGGAATGGAGCTACCATTTGATCCAGCAATCCCCCTTCTGGGGATCTACCCAAAAAACTTGAAAACCTTTGTCCGCAAAGACTTATGTACCCCAATGTTCATTGCAGCGCTGTTCACAGTGGCCAAAACATGAAAATAACCAAAGGTCCCTGTGACAGATGACTGGATAAAGAAGCTGTGGTACATATACACAATGGAATATTACTCAGCTGTAATAAAAGGTGAAATATTGTCATTTGCGACAAAATGGATGGACCTGGAGATCATCATGGTAAGTGAAATAAGCCAGACAGAACAAACAAAGTACTGCATGATTTCACTCATATGCAGAATATAAAACTGAAAGCAAAGAAAAAAAGAAATGAAAAAATAACCCATGGACACAATCAATAGTTTAATGCTTAATTGGGGACGAGTGGGTTAGGGAGGGGAGGAAGGGGAGGGTGTGGGAGAGGAGGGGAGAAGCTAAATATAAGATGATGGAAAGAGAAGTCACATTAGGTGGTGAACTTATTATACATCAAGTTGACAATGCACTGTAGAATTGTATACCTGAAACCTATGTAATCCTTGCTAACAGATGTCACCCCAATAAAAAAAATAAATAAAAAATAAAAATTCCATCACTCTGAACCTTTTTAGATAAAACTTTCATTTAATTTTTCCATTTTCAAAGACAAACCGTATGTTGTATCTTTCTTTACTAAAATATTATTGTGAATATTTTCCTATATATTAATAAATCTTTGCCAGTCCGATTTTCAAAGATAAATAATATTCTGTCTTATTAAAAAAGAAACATCTATTTATTGTCCAAAATTATTTTGTGAAGATATTATTTTTTGTGTACAACACTAGTTACTTGCTTTGCTAAATGAAAGAACTCAAAACATACAGCAAAATTCATTTATTAGTATAACAAACAACCAAAGATATACACAGATACTGATAGGTATTTTGTAGCTTCCTTATGGGGTAGGATCTTCTTTTACAGATAAAGTGATTTAAAAAAATAACTGTTTATCCTCTGAGAAGTTTCTCTCTTGGTATCCCCTAGTCTGTATGAAGCGGATGTTAGATTTGCCAGTTTGTGGGAATGTAGTTGAAACTTTTTTGGGTCTATTGTACTTGTGTATGTGTGTGTGTGTTCCTCAAATCAGCTATTGTCAATATAACAAGAATGGTAACCTGGTTGGATACTTTCTGAGCAGCCCTCGTGTGTGTGTGTGTGTGTGTGTGTGTGTGTGTGTGTGTGTGTGTGTGTATTTAAATGCAGATTGGGATGGTGAAATCATTATGAGTTATTCAACATAATTTTTGTCATCTTGTGCTATTTTGAGGGTTATGTATTACTTTTATTGCCACTAATTTCAACAAGGGAAGAAATTGGAATTATAATGGTATAAAATTATGATCTTATTCAAGTAGGATCCATTTTTTTACCAACAAGTTAAATCCTCTAATTTGTAATGTGCATTCCAATACTCTGTTTATTTGAAATTTTGAATAAAATATTATAGAAAGAAATGAAGGGCACATAAACACTTTCCAATCAAAAATACCATCACATCCTCTTGTGAAAGACAACTGATTCAAAAGAACTTAAAGAAACAACGAACTGAATTAACATACTTCCCCTTTATTTAGTCCTGAAAAAATATATTAACCCTACCACACATTAGATCAGCCTATGCCATATTTTATTTTTCCTTCTTTTGCTTATTGTTATTGCTTTTGATTTAGGTTCTCATTTTCTTCTAGTTACTTTTTGATTTCATGTCTTAATTATTTATGTCAGATGTTCATTGCCCAGCTTAATCCACAGAGGTTGTGACCTTCAAAGAAAAGAGACAGAATGAGGAGTTTCAGTAGGGTGTTAGCAATTACATTAAAATATTATTTATGTATACATTTTTTTATGTTTAGATGTAGAATACATAAAAAAAATAAAGCAAAATTATCTTCAAAGCCTAAAAGCAGCTATCCGTGGATAAAAATGTTTAAAATGTTGCCTCTAATTCTTTCTTTTTTGAGTTATGTGTAAAGAATACTGTAGCTCAGATTGTGTTGCATGTTTGTTCAATTTAAACTTGTTAGCTAGATGAGGAAACAACACACTTTAGTACTTTCCTCTTTCTCATTTTCTTTCTGTAAGGGAACCACATGCACTCCTGATTTGTGGTGCTAAGGATCTGGCATCTCCTTCTATGATTATAAACCCAAAGTTTTTGGAGGACTGGGGACTAAGAGTTCTCTCATGTCTTACAGAAAAGGTCCAATGAAGGAAGGAGTTACTTAGGGGTCACATTTAGTAAATTATCATGCCAAGATCAAATACTGATCTTTTGACTCTTACATATAATAATTAATGTTGGTTTTATCTTTGTTCCACTGTTATCTTCACCTGAGGGTGCCATCTCTCACAGTGATAAGAATTCTGGAACAATACTTTTGATAATTCTACACTAATAGTGTCTCATGCTAATGATACTGAAGAATTTGATTTTCTTTTCTTCCAGGATTCATACCTGTATGTAGCCTTGGGTTGGCTCACATGGGCAGGATTAACTTTGAAAACAACATGAACACCTTGAAATACTTCACAATCTGTGGCTTACAGGAGGGCTATTAACCATGTACCATTAATACAATCAGGTACATTACTATGTAGCTAAAAAATTCTTCAATTTTTTTCAGGTTTCATCAAACCATGAACATATTGAGGTTTGCTTATTCTGCTAATATCAGACCATTGGCCTAAACCAGGAGTGTACTATATTTACACATTGGAGTTCTACTTGGATAATTACTGTCAATTACTTATTAATGAAATGGTGAATCCCATGTGTTACACAATAGTAAAATCTGAGCATAGGTTCAGCCTCCAATTTTAAATATTTCATGAGTAGCTGATTAAATTGATTAATAATTATTGATTCTCTTTTTATATACATGTCAGGGTCAGCCTGAATACATACAAAAATAGCATGAATTTCTCAAACCATCTTCTGAGTTTAAAGCAGAACTCTGAATATGTCTGTAACATGGTACTTCTTATGTTCAATCATCTCATTTACAAAATCATGTCACGTGTGGCTATGTTTGGAGTTTTAAAGACATGATGAACATTAGTGATCTCCAGAAACAAGGAATGGAAAATAACAATTAGATTTGAACTGTTGCTTTTTTGTTTGCTAGGTGACCAGAATAGACAGCACCACACACACATCCCTGTACCTAAAGGTCACTCAGAACAGCATGTTCTACAACCTGAATATGCTCATCAAGATGGCAACTGGAGGGCTGCCTGGGGCAGGCCTCTTTGGCCCCAAGAACAATTTGTAGGATTTATGAAGTGGATTCTGACTTTGAGGTTCTCATGAAGACAACACATCTGCTGCTTGATCAAGTTGACAAAGACTAAAAAAGCTACAAAACTGGAGTTTAATAGTCACAAAGATTATGCTCAGAAAAAGCCCTCTTCTCTGAAACAAAGGTTACTGGTTTACAATTTTAATATGAATTGGTTATGTGAGGAGTGTTGCAATAGAGGTAAGGGATTTCCTCTTTATGTCAACTTCTGTCTTTTCATCCTTCTTTATGCACAAAACACTTTACAGGAGATGACAAAGCAAACTGATTGCCATCTAATTTGTTACCACACACATAAACTATCGAGTTATTTTTATGCATTTTTATTATGGTAAAGAAAAACATATAACATAAAATTTACATCTCAACCACTTTTAAGTTTACTTAATTTTCTTTTCTTTTTATTAGACTTATTGGGATGACATTGGTTAGCAAGAATTACATAGGTTCCAGGTGTACAATTCCACAGTTCATCTTTGTTGCATCTTGTACAACAAAGGGAACTCAGTGTGAGTTTCCTTTCCATCACCATATATCTGGACCCCACTCACCTGTGCCACACCCCCTCCTTTCTCTCTTACCCCTTGCTCCCAGGTAACCTCTAAACTATTGACTATTGAGATTTTTGTTTATTTGTTTGTTCTTTCTTTGTTGCTTTCAGTTTTATATTCCACATATGAGTGAAGTAATATGGTTCTTGGTCTTTTTTGTCTGGCTTATTTCACTTAGTATGTTGTTCTCAAGGTCCATCCATGATGTTGCAAATGGCAGTATTTTATCTTTTCTTATTGCTGAGTAATATTCCATTGTGTATAGGCTCCACAGCTTCTTTATCTAGTCATCTATGGAAGGGCACATTTGTTGTTTCCATGTCTTGGCCACGATAAACAGCACTGTAATGAGCATTGGGATACATAAGTCTTTGTTGGCTAAAGCTTTCAAATATTTTGGGTACAGACCCAAAAGGGGGATTGCCAGGTCATATGGTAACTCCATTTCCAATTTTCTGAGGAACCTTCACACTATCTTCCATAGTGGTTATACCAATTTGCATTCCTACCAGCAGTGTGTGAGAGTTCCTTTTTCTCCACAGCCACTCCAGTATTTATTATTTCTTGTATTGTTGATAATAGCCATTTTAACAAGTGTGAGGTGGTATCTCATTTTGATTTTGTTTTGTATTTTTCTGATAGCTAATGAGGTTGAGCTTTTTTTTCTATGTCTGTTGTTTATTTATATATCTTCATGAAAGCATTGTCTGTTTAGGTCCTCTACTCTTTTTAATTGGGTTGGTTTATTTTTGTTTTTGTTGTGAGTAGTATTAATTCTCTGTATAATTTAGATATTAGACCCTTATCAGATGTGTTGTTCATGAATACTTTCTCCCATTCAATTGACTGTCTTTTTGCTTTGCTGATGGTTTCTTTTGCTGTGCAGAAGCTTTTTAGTTTGATATAGTCTCATTTATTTATTTTGCTTTTACTTCCCTTGCCTTTGAGGTCAGGTTTATAAAAACTTCCTTGAGACTGAGGTCTATAAGTTTAGTACTAATGTTTTCTTCTATATAGTTTATAGTTTGGGGTCTTACGGGGAGGTCTTTAATTCATTTTGAATTAATTTTAGTATATGGTGACAGTTCAAGCTCAGATTCATTTTTTTTTTTTTTTGCGTATAATTTTCCAGTTTTCCCAGCACCATTTACTGAAAAGGCTTTCTTTTCCTCATTGCATACTTTTAGCTCCTTAATAAAAAATTATTTGTCCATATATTTGTGGAGCTATTTTGGGTTTTCATCCTGTTCATTGGTCTGTGTGTCTGTTCTTCTGCCAATACCAAGCTGTTTTGATTATTGATGCTTTGTAGTATAAATTAAATTTGGGGAATGTGATACCACCAGCCTTATTTTTTTTATGTAGTATTGCTTTGCCAATTTGAGATCTTTTGTGGTTCCATAGACATCTAATGATTTTATTATCTATTTTGTTAAAGTATGTTTTGAGGGTTTTTATGGGAATTGCATGAAATTTGTATATTGCTTTGGATGAGATGGCCATTTTAACAATGTTAAGTCTTCCTATTCATGAGCACAGAATATCTTTCCCTTTCTTTGTACCCTCTTCAATTTCTTTTAAAGGTGTCTTATAGTTTTTCATGTATAAGTCCTCACATACTTGGTTATTTTAATTCCCAGGTACTTCATTCTTTTTGTTGTGATAGCAAAAGGTAGTGACTCTCTCATTTCTTTTTCTGAAGATTCATTGTTTGTACATAAGGATGCTGTTGATTTTTGTACATTGATTTTTGTATCCTGCAACTTTACTATATTCATTTATTGTTTCTAATAGTTTCCTGGTAGAATCTTTGGATTTCTATATAAAGGATCATGTCATCTGCAAATAGTGACAATCTGACTTCTTCTTTCCCAATTTGGATAACTTTTATTTCTTTCTCTTGCCTAATTGCTGTGGCTAGAATTTTCAGTACTATATTAAATAGCAGTGGTGACAGGGGGCATCTGTCTTGATTCTGATTTTAGGAAAATGGACTTCAGCTTTTCTCAATTCAATATGATATTAGCTAAGGGTTTGTCATGTATGACCTTTATTATGTTGAGGAACTTTTCTTCTATACCCATTTTATTCAGTGTTTTGATTATTAATGAATTTTATATCTTGTCAAATGATTTTTATGCATCAATTTATATGACCATTTTTTAAAAATTTTGTTTATGTGGTGTACCACATTGATCAATTTTTGTATGTTGAACCATCTTTGTGCTCCTGGGATGAATCCCAGTTGATAATGATGTATGATCTTTTCTGATGCATTGTTGTGTATTATATTTGCTAATATGTTGTTTAGGATTTTTGCATCTGTCTTCATCAGAGATATTGGTCTATAGTTTTCTACTTTTGTGTGTTGTCTTTACAAGGCTTTGGTATTAGGGTAGTGGTGACCTCGTAGAATGAGTTAGGAAATATTGCCTCATCTTCAATTTTTTGTAAGAATCTGAGAAATATAAGCATTAATTTTTCTTTGAATGGCTGTTAAAATTTGGTGGTGAGACCATCTGATTCAGGGCTTTTGCCTTTGTAGAAGTTTTGGATAGTCCTTCCAATTTCTTTAGTATTGATTATTCATTTTAGTTTATCTATTTCTTTTTGGTTCAGTCTGGGTAGACTACATGTTTATAGAAACTTGTCCCTTTCTTCTAGGTTGTTAAATTTGGTGACATAAAGCCCTTTATAATATTTTCTTATAATCCTTTGTATTTCTGTGGTATCAGTGGTAATTTCTCTTTTTTTATTGCTAATTGTGAATATTTATGTCCTTTCCTTTCATCCTTTGTTTAGTCTAGCCAGGGGTTTGTCAATTTTGTTGACTTTCTCAAAGAACCAGCTCTTTGTTGCATAGACTTTTTTCTATTATCTTTCTGTTCTCGATTTCATTTATCTCTGCTTTAATTTTTATTATTTCTTTCCTTCTACTGACTTTAATTTTTTTTTTTGTTCTTTTTTTCTTGTTCTTCAAGATGGGATGTTAGGACATATACTTGTGATTTTTCTTGTTTTTTGAGGTAAATTTGTAATGATATAAATTTCTCTCTTATTACTGCTTTTCCTGTACCCTAATAATTTTGATATGTTGTATTTTCATTGTGATTAATATTTATGTATTTTTAATCTTTTAAATTTTTTTCTTTCATCCAGTCATTTCTTAATAAGATGTTGTTTAATCTCCATGTACATGTGATTTTTCCTGCTTTCTTTCTGCAGTTGATCTCCAATTTCAGAGATTTTGGCCTGAGAATATACTTGGTATGATTTCAATCTTCTTGAATTTGCTGAGGCTAGTTTTGTGTTCCAGCATAGTGTCTATCCTTGAGCATATTCCATGTGCACTAAAAAAGATGGTATAGTCTTGTTATGTATTTATTTATTTTTTGCCAGATGAAGTGTCCTGTAAATGTCAATTATGTCCAATTGCTATAATGTGTCATACAAAGCTATTTTGTTATTTATTTTCTGTTTGGATGATCTGCCCATGACTATTAAGGAGGTGTTTAGGTTTCCTACAATGATGTTTTTATCAGTTTCTTTTTTCAGATCTATTATTAGTTGCTTTGTATATTTTGGTGCTTTCTGATTTGAGGCATATATATTAATTGGTGTCAAATCTTCTTGTTGCTGTATTGTCACTTTTATCATTATGAAATGTCTGTCTTTGTTTCTTGTTATATTTTTTAACCTGAAATTATCAGGTACGGTAATTCCTGCTTTTCTCTGGATACCATTTGCTTAGAGTATTGTTTTCCATCCTTTCACTCTGAGTCTGTGTTATTTCCTTATGGCTGTGGTGTGTCTCTTGGAAATAGCATATAGATGGGTTTTGTTTTTTAATCCAGTCTGCCACAATGTTTTTTGTATTGGTGAGTTCAGTCCATTTACATTCACAGTGATGTTTGATATATGAAGATTTTCTATGGCCATTACTTCTTTTTTATTTTTATTTTTATTTTTAGATTTCTTTTGTTGTTCCAACTCTATTCCATTTATTCTGAAGTTCTGTTTCAGTTTGAATAGCTTTCTTCAGTATTTCTTGAAATACCAGCCTGGTGTTGGAGAATTCTCTCAGCTTCTGTGAGTCTGAGAATGTCTTTATGTCTCCTACTTATCTTAAGGATAATTTTGTTGGATAATATAGTAATGGCTGGAATTTTCTCTCTTTTAATATTTTTAATATTTTATTCCACTTCCTCCTGGCTTGTAAAGATTCTGCTGAGAAGTCTGATGATAGTCTGATGGATTTTCCTTTAAAGGTTATAGTTTTTTTTTTCTGGCTGTCTTTAGAATAGTCTCTTTGTCTTTGGTTATTGGCATCTTCAATATAATATGTCTTGTAGAAAATCTGCTAGGGTCCAGGTAGCTAGGGGACATATTTTCCTCTTGAATTTGAGGTTCCAGTTCTTTCCATAGATTTGGAAAGTTCTTGTCTACTATTTGTTTGAGCATGCTTTCTGTAGAGTTTTTTTTCCCCATCTTCCACACCTATTTTTCTAATGGAGTCATATAGTTCTTGCAGAGTTTTAAAAATCATTTTGAATATGCAGTACCTACTTCTTTTTTTCATTGTTGCTTTCATGTTTTGATCTTTAATATCACTGATTCTATTCTTTCCTCCATGTGTTTGACTCTGTTTTCTATGGCAGGTATTTTATTTCTCAATTCTTTTATTGTATTATTTCTTGGTTTTTCATCTGGCTCTCCCTCATAATTTGAATTTCTTTGTTAAAATGTTCCTTTTGCCTACAAATTTCCTTTCTGCGATCATTCATCTCATCTATGGTGTTTTCATTTTCATTTCTCTAAGAGACTTGGAACTGCAGCATTGTATTCTATGTCACCTAGTTCATAAATTTCTAGATCCATAAGATCTATTTCTAGATATTTTTTATCTCTTTTCTGAGTGGCTTTGAATTTTATGTTACCTTTATTGTTTGTTTTGTTCTTTTTCTTCAGCATGAGGGCTTTACCTCTGAGAGTACCAAGGAGATCTTACTCTTCCTAATTTGTATTTTTGTGGTGTCTTGCTGTAGTGAAGAAACTAGGTGGCTCTAGTAAGGGTAAGTTTTGGGACAGAGAGGAGGTGTTTAAGCTGTATCTCTGGTCTGCACCAGCATTTGGGGGGTGGGGCAGTTCTCTGTCAGTCATCTTTCTGGAGTTGTTGAGAGAGTTGGGAGAGAAGGAGGAGGCATTTGGGATGCATGCTGAGGCTGCTTATGTTGGTTGAGTGAGGGCCAGCAGCTCAGCCTTTCTTCTTCTGAGTCTGTGTTTTATCTAGGTGTTTCAGTGGTTCTTTTCCATGGCAACCACTTCCAGCAGCGTTTTCAAGTGCTGAGAGCTGTGTAATGCAGCTGGGGGCCATATTCCCACATAGGGAAGTTTTAGTTCTTCCCTCAGTTTTTGTGCCACCCAGCATGCAGCTCTCAGACTGTGTCTCTAACATGCTGCTGCTAGGTCCAGTTCACCCATAATCTGGCAGGGTTCTCACTACTCTGGCCTCCACTTTTGTCACCAATCGGTCTCCCCCTTGCCCAGTATTACCTAATTATTTTCTAGTTCCTTTATTTTGCCATGGTCAGGTCGGGTCTTCATCCATTCATGTTCTCTTTCTTCTCTGCCACTTGCTCCCCTTTCTCTAGCCTTCAGGTGTTTTTTTGCCATGTGTCAATATCTCATTGTACAACTCAGGGTTTCCCATGTTAGATCACAGGGGGCCATTTAATTTTATTGTCTAGGAGAGGTTTTAGAGATCTTCTCTATGGTTGCCATCTTGCTGAGCCCCTCTTACTTAAAATTTTCATCTGTAAAGCACAGTAAAGTGTCTAGTGGTGTTTAGTGTGTTCACATCATCGTGCATCCTTTTTCAGAACTCTTTCATTCTGCAAAACTGGAACTCCTACCCAGTTAAACAACTCTTTTGTCCACCACCACTCACCCCAGTCCCCGGTAATGACCATTTTTGTTTCCATGAATTTGACTTTTCTAGTACCTTTTATAAGTGAAATCATACAGTATTTGTCTTTTTGTGACTGATTTGTGTCATTTTATGTAATGTTTTCAAGGTTCAAACATGCTGTAGTATGTGTCAGAATGTCTCTCCTTTTTAAGGCAAAATAATATTCCATTGTGTATATAAACCACATTCAATCTATTTATACTTTTGTTGATTGATGTTTAGGTTGATTCTACCTTTTGGTTTTTGTGAATAATGCTGTTATAAATATGGGTATATAAATATCTTTTTGATACCCAACTTTCAGTTATTTCAGGTATATACCCAATAAGTGGGATAGCTGAAAATTATATTTTTAAGTTTTTGAGAAACTTTCATATTTTATCCATAGTAATTGCACCATTTTTTAATCTTATCATCACTCTTCAAGGGTTCAAATTACTTTATGTTCTTGTCAACCCTTGTTACTTTCTGTTGTTTTAATAGGAGCCACCCTAACGTGTGTAAGGTGATATTTCATAGTGGTTTTAGTTTGCATTTCCTTGATAATTAGTGATAGTGAGCATCTTTTCATATGTTTATTGGTCATTTGTAGATCATCTTTGGAGAAATATCTTTTCAAATTCCTTGCCCATTTTTGGATTGGGTTAGTTGCTTTTTTTGTTGTTGTTGTTGTTGTTGACTTGTAGGAGTTCTTTATATATTCTAAATAGTAATCCTTTTTGAGATAAGTGTTTTTCAAGTATTTTATTCCAAGAGTTAGTTTTTAAGATGTTTATATTTACATCTTGGTTAAAAAGTAAATAGTATTCTCTGCAAATAGTATTTTTATGGGCAAGAAGGTAATTTATTTTAGCATTCTTTCTTTCACTAAATCTGAATTTGTTGACTTCAGCATTATTGAAACTCTGGGTTAGATAATTATTTGCTGTGAGTGTCTTCTCTGTGCATTGAAAAATGTTTAGCAGTGTTTCAAACTTCTACCCATTAGATGCCAGTGGAATCACTCCATCACAGCTGTGACAACCAGAAATATCTCCAGATATTGCTAGATGTTCTCTGGAGAGTAAAATCACTCTACTAGACTCATTGTATACTCAAGTTTGAAGTAGGGAAAACTTCTACTGTTTCTAGTTCAGTAATATGTTTCAGATTTTTGCTTAGAAGAACAAAGCCAAATTATATCATGAGCCATTCTCATGAGCAAGATTCATTGAAGACATCCTTGCAGATGCCAGGACTACTATGACTACTTAATGCAAATGTCCATGGAGGATGCAGCCCTTGTCACTGATTTCTACTTATTACTTATTATGCTTTACATTTCAAATAGTTTACTTCCTTTGATTCACTATATTTATCAAGCTTATGTTTTTAAATTATTCATTTATATTTTACAGGCTGAAAAGTTGAAAAATATATGTATATTTTGATAAAAAGCTAAGTTTTTAAAATGTCCTTAATGGCACTCTTAATCCTGACTATGGTATCCTGTTTTTTTGTGAAAAATTGAAATTGTGACTTAATTTTCCCAGGTATGTAAAATTTTTACCACCTTAGTTATACTGTCTAAAAGAAGATAATCTATCATACTTTGTTAGAGGTCAAGTTTTGCTCTCTGCCATTTAAAAATTAAAAACAACTCCTAAAATGCCAAGTGGAAAAAAATATTGGTCATGTCTTATTTTTATTGTTAGACCTATTGGGATGACATTTGAAAGAAAATGGATGGGCCTGAAGAAAATTATGCCAAACAAAATAAGCCAGACAGAAAAAAATCAAGAATCATATGACTTCACTCATATGTAGAATATAAAACTGAAAACAACATAGAGTGCCCCCATGTTTAAACTTGATTTTCACATATTAGGTATGAGTATTTCAAAGTGATTTTAAGGTGTGAAAATATTATGTATTAGCAATAGGAAAGACAAAGCATAGTCAAATGTGGATGGCAGGAGGAAAACTGTAGCATAGATTAGTAGTAGAAGCTGGAAGAATTTGAAGCTAAACTGTCTAATAGTTAATGATTATATTATATAAATATACTTTATTTCAAGGGCTGTACAGAAATTATCCAGCCATGTAATATGAAAAACAGAGGCATTTATGGCTGGATTTATTTCTGGACAGCCCTTACATGTACATATACATATATTATGCATGTTATGTGTATACACAAAACATACATACGTACATAAATTTGGGAGTATGAATAGCCTCAAATCATTTAATGCTGTTGCTCAAACAGTCTTTTCTTTTTTCTCTATTATTTTTTATTTAACTTAAGATCTCTGTTTTAAGACTTTTCTTATCTTGCAGTGTCAGTCCTTGGTGCCTACAGCATTTTAAATAAGCCCAAAGATTTTAAACAAAGAAATGCATTCTTCCACAATTCAAAAACATTGCAGATCATAGGTTTGTTTGTTTTGACTTTGCCATCTCCTGGGTTTGCTTTCTTGACAGTACTGTTAATCATTGAGAATCTTACCTGAACAAGAACCTAATAACCTCTGAGTGGGCTAGATTACCTCTGATTTTCATCAGTATGACACAGGCTTTGACTTTGATAGTTTGAACAGTAACTGTTATTCTAAGAGATGAAAAAGAAAAATTGCACAAGAGGTTGGTTGTGCAATAAATACACACACACACACACATGTACACACACACACATATATACATATATATGTATGTATGTATGTGTGTGTGTGTGTGTGTATATATATATATATATATATATATATATATATATATATATATATATGGAGAGAGAGAGAGAGAGAGAGAGAGAGAGAGAGAGAACCAAAGGCCATGGCAAGGTGAAAAAACAGGCTTTAGCAAGGCAGCTTGTGTGTTTAAGATTCTAGCAGGCATAAGTGTTGCAAGGCTGCTTAACTCTGGAAGCAACCAAGAACATGACTCTTGGCTCTCTCAAGGAAGGCAGGACATTTGGTGCATCAAGATTAACTACAAAGACACAGGCAAACCATAGACTTTTGTCTGCTGATGCTCTAAAGGCCTGGGTGGGGGATTCAATGCATATTTCTCTGTCCCTGCACTTTTGACCTTCTCTGTTCTTGCCACATAAAATAAACATGCAGCTGCAGACTGGGTATCTGTGTCTCCATCAGAACACAGAGGACTACCCAGTCCCAGCTTTGCTTTCTATTATCTCTGTGTCTGTGTGTGTTTCTTAATTCCCTGTCACCTCCCCTCCCCACACAGGTGGCAGCAGATATATGTATATTTAATTGTTAAATTTATTGGGGTTACATTGGTTAGCAAAAATTTCACAGGTTCCAGATGTATGATTCTATAGTGCATTGTCTATGTATAGCATTATGTGTTTATCACACAGAGTCAGTTCTCTTTCTATCACCATATATTTGACTCACCCACTTCCTCAACACTTACCCTCAGGTAACCACTAAACTATTGAATGTGTCTATAAGTTTTTGTTTCTTTGTTACTTTCAGTTTTATATTCCACATATGAATGAAGTCATATGGTCCTTGGTTTTTTTTGTCTGGTTCATTTTGCTTAGCATGATGATCTCAAGGTCAATCCGTTTTGTTGCAAATGACAGTATGTTATCCTTTCTTATAGCTGAGTAATATTCCATTGTGTATATGTACCATAATTTTTTTATTCTGTCATTTGTTGAAAGGAAATTTGATTGTTCCCATGAGTTGGCCACTGTGAATATTGCTACAATAAACATTGGAACACATAAGTGTTTGTGGGCTAAGGTTTTCAAATTTGGAGGGTAGATACCAAGAAAAGAAATTGCTGGGTAATCTGGAAACTCCATTTCCAATTTTTTGAGGAATCTCCACACTGTCCTCCATAGTGGTTGTACCAATTTGCATCCCTACCAGTTATGTGCAAGGGTTCCTTTTTTATAATAGACATTCTAAAATGTTTGAAGTGGTATCTCAATGTGGTTTTCATTTATATTTCTCTAACTTGAGCATTTTTTAAATGTGACTGTTGGCAATTTGTGTGTCTTCATGGGTGAAATGTTGATTCAGGTCCTCTGTCCATTTTTAAATTGGGTTTCTGCTTTGTTGTTGTTGAGTCATAAGAGCTCTTTATATATTTTAGATATTAGTCATTATCAGATTTGTTGTTTGCAAATATTTTCTTTCATTTAGTTGGTTGTCTCTTTGCTGTGTTGATGGTTTCTTTTGCTGTGCAGAAGCTTTTAGTTTGATATAGTACCATCAATTTATTTTTTGCTTTTATTTCCCTTGCTTTTGAGGTCAGATTCATGAAGTCCTTTTTAAGCCTGAGGTCTATAAGTTTAGTACCAATTTTTTCTTCTATACAGTTTATTGTTTTGGGTCTTATGTAAAGGCCTTTAATCTATTTTTAATTAATTTTAGTATATGGTGACAGTTCATAGCTCAGATTTATTCTTTTGCATGTGGTTATCAATTTTCCCAGCACCATCTACTGAAGAGACTTTCTCTTCCCCATTGCACACTTTTAGCTCCTTTATAAAAAATTATTTGTCCATATATTTGTGGATTTATTTCTGGGTTTTTAATTCTGTTCCATTGGTCTGTGTGTGTTTTTCTGCCAATACTAAGCTGTTATGATTATTGATGTTTTGTAGTATAAATTGAAATTGGGTAGGGTGATACTTCCAGCCTTATTTTTTTAATGTAATATTGCTTTGGATATTAGAGGTCTTTTGTATTTCCATACAAATCTATTTATTTTATGAAAGTATGTTTGTGGGATTTTGATGAGAATCACATTAAAGCTGTATATTGCTAAACTCACAATAATTAACACAGTATTTCACGGTATAAAATTCAGTTTTTTGTTTTTTTTTTGTTTTTTTGTTTTTTTTCTCTTTCCATCACCTTATATTTAGCTTCCCCCCCTCCTCTCCCACCCCCTCCCCTTTCTCCCCTCCCTAACCCACTCATCCCCAAATAAACATTAAACTATCGATTGTGTCCATTTTTGGTAATCATCCTTTAAAAAAAAAAAAAAAAAGCTGTATATTGCTTTGGGTAATATGGTCATTTTAACAATGTTAAGTCTTCCTATCCATGAACACAAAATATCTTTCCATTACTTTGTGTCCTCTAATTTATGTTAATGGTGTCTTATAGTTTTCAGTATATAACTCTGTCATATTCTTTGTTACTTTAATTTCCTGATGTTTTATTCTTTTTGTTGCAATTACAGAAGGTATTGGCCCTCTCACTTGTTTTTCTGAAGATTTGTTGTTTGTATATAGAAATGCAATTAATTTTTGTACATTGATTTTTGTATTCTGCTACTTTACTGTATTTATTTATATTTCTAATAGTTTTCTGGTGGAGTCTTTGGAATTTTCTATATAAAAATCATATCTGCAAATGGTGACAGTTCAATTTCTTCTCTTCCAATTTGGATACCTTTTATTTATATCTCTTGCCTGATTGCTCTGGCTACAACTTCCAGTTTTATATTGAATAGCAATAGTAATAAGGGACATCCCTGTCTTTTTCTTGATTTTTGTAAAATGGGCTTCAGCTTTTCCCCATTCAGTATGATATTGGTTGAGGTTCTGTCATATATGGCTTTTACTATGTTGAGTTACTTTCCTTCTATGCCTATTTTATTCAGTGTTTTCATCATAAATGGAAGTTGTATCTTGTCAAATGATTTTTCTGCATCAATTGATATGATTATATGGTTTTCATCTTTTATTTTGTTTATGTGGTGTATCGCATTGATTGATTTGTATCTGTTGAACCATTCTTGTGCTACTGGGATGAATCTCACTTAGTGATGGTGTATACTCTTTTTGATGCCTTGAATTCTATTTGCTAATATATTTTAAATTTTCTGCATCTGGGTTCATCAGAGGTATTTGTCTATAGTTTTTTTTTTTTTTTTCTGTATTATTCTTACAAGGCTTTGGTGTGAGTGTAATGTTGGCCTTGTAGAATGAGTTGGGATGTATTCCCTCATTTTCAATTTTTTGAAAGAGTCTGAGGAGGATAGGTGTTAATTCCTCAAAACTTATTGGTGAGACTGTCTGGTCTGGGACTTTAGCCTTTGAGAGGTTTTGGATGATTATTTCAATTTCTTTACTATTGATTGGTCTTTTTAGATTTTCCAGTTCTCCTTGGTTCAGTCTGGGTAAACTATAGTTTCTAGAAACTTGTCCATTTCTTCTAGGTTGTTAAAGTTGGTGGCATAAAGCTCTTCATAATTTTTTTTATGAGCCTTTGTAATTTGTGGTATCAGTTGGAATTTCTTCTCTTTCATTTCTAATTTTGGTGATTTGTGTTTTTTTATCCTTTAATTAGGTTAGCCAGGAGTTTGATAACTTTATTGAGTTTTGAAGAACTACCTTTTGTTGCATTAATTTTTTCTATAGTCTTTCTGTTCTCAATTTTGTTTAGCTCTGCTTTAATTTTTATTATTTTTTTTCCTTCTGCTGACTTTGAGTTTTTTATGTTTTTTTTTCTAGTTTTTAAAGGTGGAATGTTAGGATATTTACTTATGATTTTTCTTGTTGCTTAAGATATGCCTGCAATGAAATAAATTATTTTATTGTTGCTTTTGCTGCATCCCCAATAATTTTGATATGTTGCATTTTCATTGTCATTAGTTTCTAAGTATTTTTAACCTCTTATTTTATTTCTTCTTTGATCCAATCATTTATTAATAAGATGTTTAATCTGCATGTTTATGTGATTTTTTTCACTTTCTTTTTGCAGTTTAGCTCCAATTTCAACAGTTTGTGGTCTAAAAATAGCGTTGATATGATTTCAATCTTCTTGAATTTACTTAGGTTAGTTTTGTGTACCAGCTGCGGTCTATCCTTAGAGTCTTCCATGTGCACTAAAAAGAATGTATAGCCTTCTATTGTTGGATAAAGGGTCCTGTAAATATCAATTATGTTCAATTACTATAATTTAAAGCTGATATTTCCTTATTTATTTTCTGTTTGGATGATCTGTCCATAGCTGTTAAGGGGATGTTTAGGTTTTCTACTATAATTGTGGTTTTGTCAGATTTTTCTTTCAGATCTATTAGTAGTTACTTTGTAAATTTTGATTATTCCTGATTGGGGGCATATATATATTAATGAGTGTCATGTCTTATCATTGTATTGTCCCTTTTATCACTATGAAATGCCCATCTTTGTTTCTTGTAACCTTTTTTTTATCTTGAACTCTGTTTCATCAGATATCAGAGTGGCAACACCTGCTTATTTCTGAGTGCCATTTGCTTGAAGTATTGTTTTTTTATTTTTTTACTCTGAGTCTGTGTTTGCTTATATGGCTGAGATATATCTCTTCAAGACAGTATATAGACAGGTTTAGATTTTTAATCCAATCAGCTACTCTGTACCTATTTCTTGGTGAATTCAGTCCATTTACATTTTAGGTGATGGCTGGTATATGAGGATTTTCCATGGCTCTTACTCCCTTTTTTATTTCTTGTCCCAACTCTTCCTCATTCATTTTGATTTTTTTTCAGGTCAAATAGCCTTCTTCAGTATTACATGATATGCTGGCCTCATGCTTGAGAATTCTCTCAGCTTCTGTATGTCTGTATTTTTACTTCATATCTAAAAGATAATTTTGCTGTATAAATTATTCTTGGCTGGAAGTTTCTCTCTTTTAATATTTTGAATATTTGATTCCACTGCCTCCTCACCTATTTCTGGTGAGAAATCTGATGATAGCCTAACAAGCTTTATCTAAAGGATATAATTTTTTTCTTTCCTAGCTGCCTTGCAAATTTTATCTTTGTCTTTGATTTTTGACATCTTTAGTATAATGTGCCTTGGATAAGATCTGGGGACCAGATACCTAGAGAATTTAGGGTTCCATATCTTTCTGTAAGTTTGGAAATTTCTCATCTACTATTTGTTTGAGTAAACTCTCTGCAGAATTCTGTTCTACCCCTTCTGCTAGTTCATTATTCTAATATTGTTGTTTCTAATGGAGTTAGATAGTTCTTGTAGAATTCTTTCAGTTCTTTTGACTCTGAAGTTTTTAACTTCTTTCTGTGTTGTTTCCATGTTCCAATCTTTGATATCACTAATTCTTTTCTCCATCTGGTTCACCTTGTTTCCTATGATAGTTAATTCATTTTACAGTTCTTTTATTGCATTATCTCTCATATTCCTATTTGATTCTTTTTTTTATTTTCAACTTTTTTTGTTAAAATGTTTCTTTTGTCCACAGATGTTTTTTCTCAGATCATTTAACTTGGTCTGGGTACTCTGCCAACATTGTTTCAGTTCTCCAAGGGTTTTGTGTCACTTAGATTATATATTTTCAGATTTGTAAGTTTTTTTACTGAAAATATTTTACTTTCTTCATGAGTGGCTTTTGAATCCTAAGATACTAATTGTATTTGATTTTTTTGGGGGAGGTATGTGACCTTGTTTGTGTAGCAGATATAGGGAGGTATTTCTTTCTTCTTTTCCTTCTTTCCTTTCTTCCATCCTTCCTTCCTTCCTTCCTCTCTCCCTTCTTTTTCTTTTCTCCTTTTACTTTCTCTTTCCAGTTGGAATCATTGTAGTTTCTTTCTATATTTTTCTCTTGATTATTTTAACTCCTGTCTCTGGGACCTTTTCTGCAAGGTGGGCTTCCCTTCTTTTGACCCAGTTGCCTTGGTCTCCATGTGCCTCTTTTTGTGGAAAATGTGATGGGTAATGGTGTGATATGCCTCTAAGATCAGGCATGAAAAAACTGCTGTGCTCATGCTTGGGAGTTTTTCTGAGTTCTATGGCTGATTTCCAGCTGGCTGTAGAGCAGACACTAGGAGGCTTTGTGGGTTGGTGAGCTTTGGGAGAGAGTTAGGGAAAGTAGCCAGGATCAGTGTCTCTGGTTTTGTATTTGGGTTTGGAGGTGATGTGGTTTGCAGCTGCTTTGTTTTCTGTGGTATCTCCCTGGTTGTTTACTCCACTGCAACACGAGGCTAGTCATCACTAGAGCCTTGGGTGGGCCAGTGCAGGTTAAGCCAGGCAAGCCGGGAGTAGGCTGTGCTTATGTTGGTCAGGGCCAAGGGTACACCATCAGCTCAACTTTTCTCCCTTCTCCTGAGACTGCATTTCACCAAGGACTGTGTTTTAGTCTGGTCAGCATGTCCATGTCAGCTGACAGTCTCAAAATCACCCAGAGCTGACCTGAGGTCATTGCATGATGCTGCAACTGGGGGGCATATTCTCGCCCAGGGCAGTTCAGATGCTTTGTTCAGCCTCTAACCCACCCAGGGCATGGTGCTCTAGCAGAAGCCCTACTGCACTGTTGCTTGGTCCAACTTGCCCACAGTCTCACAGGGTTTTGGCCATTCTCACCTCCACTCTTGTCACCATTTGGCCTCCAACCCAGCCAGAATCGTGTCGCTTCTTGGCCAGTGTCCCCTGATTCTCTTCTAGTTTCATCTGCTGGCTTTTGGTCTGGCTGCACATTGCATTTGCAGCTGTGTCTCTGCTCCACTTTTTCCCTTCTTTCCCATTTGCCCCCCTTTCTCTGACATTCAGGTGTTCTCTTGCCTTGCATGGATCTCATAGCTGACACTGTGCCATTCAGAGTTTCCTATGTTAGATTCCAGTTATTCAAGTGTATTTTTTCAGGAGAGGTTCCAGAGGCTCCCTTTCATTTCATCTTGTGTCCCGCCCTTTCCTCAGTTTTTTAGGTGAATGACACCTGATGTAAATGTTGATAAACCTAGGGATTTTTAAAAAATTTCATGTCTAGGATAATATTTCTATTTATAGAAACAATATAATCAAGCCCTTAATGTCAGAGTTTCTTTGTTTTTCCTACAAGTCAGTAAGGGATCTAAATATATTAGAAGTAAAAACTTAGAGCAATGTGTCCTTTTTGGGTAATAACCATATACTTATTCAAGTGACATTTTACATGACTAACAACTCAGGTTACCAATATTCAGCCTCCATGGTAGGAATAAGGATGGGTGAATAGAAGGGAGTTAGGATATGGCCTGATACATATCTTGGGAGCTGGTTAAGTGGTGGGAAGACAATGTTAAGACATGATGGGCTAGTGATTTAGACTAGGTGGCTACATTTTAACTCAGACTGAGCATCAGTGGATTCTTTCCTCAGCTTGACCATTGACTTACTGTATGGCTTTGGGTAAGTCAAGTACACTTACTGTGCCATCTTTTTTTTATTTGTAAAACAAACTAAACTCAAATCAAACCTTCAAGAAAGTGAAGGCCATCTTCCTTGCAGAATTAGGTAAGAGAATATCTGATTATTTGCACTTACCTTTTATGCCCATGCATCCTCTTTGATCTGCTGTGACAGGTCTTATAGAAGTAGTTCTCCTTATCTTGCTTTTCTTTTACACATGCCCCTCATTTTTTGTGACTGGAAGCTCACTGTCTTATCTTCAGGTTTTAACACGTGAAACACTTGAAACACTTGAATTTAGCCCTTGAGGTAGTAGATCTGGAAAAGTCTCCAATAAAGAATGCTATATGTCAGTATGGAAGCCCCCCAAAAACTGTCTCCAAGAATCTTCTTGGGAATAGATTTGATTTTCAGAGAAGGAGATAATGTCAGGAAGTAATATTCCACATAAGGATGGGATACTAGATAGAAGAGTTTTGGTTTATGAATGGAATTTAAGGAAGTGTCTTTGAAGCTTCTGTAAGTGGTACAAAGAAACACAGCTGGCTGTTGATTATTCAGAAACTTAGCGTATCTCACCTGTTCTTTGCCTGCCATTTTTTTTCTTGTCTCATTAATATATTTGCTCTACAGTGGTAGAAAAATTACAAGTAAATTAAGTTTTGTTGCTATCACTGGTGAAGGTATTAGTGAAGGTAAAATTGAAGTGGGTTTTGTTGTTAATATCATTGGTTTTGTGCACCTTCTAGCTAAGTCTGTTTCTCATAATAGATCACTGGAAATTTTCTATAAACAGGCATATTATTAACCAACTTTTAAATATAGTATATCATTAATGGCTCATGTAGAATTTGCCTAAGGACTTTGATAGGGTTTGAAAAAGAATGCTTTCCAACTCAGAAAATCTGGTTTTAAAAAATAATATGAGAATAAAAATTACAAATTTGGATTATTATTAAATAGTTAAAAACTTTTTTGAACTTCAGAAAAAGGTCCAGTTTTATTTGAGGTTTTGGAGTGAAGGTGCAGGTCAGTTCTTACTTGGTTCCAACTTGTTGACCTGTCTCCTCTGGGTGTGAATTTAGGGATGTGTAAGGCCCAATTCAGAATGTCAGTGAAGTTTTTCTCAGGGTCACAGACTTGACCCATGAAAGCCTATCTCATTACAGCATGAGCTTGTTGCTTTTGCCGCATAACTTAGGTATAGTTTGCAAGATATCCATGCTTACTCTTAGATCTGTGATGATACAAAGATTAAAATGTATTTGTTTTTGAAATTCAGCATTAAACACAGAAACTGCTATATGGTGTGTGTGGGTGAGAGCATGAGCCTTGCAGCATCAAAGGGATGATGATTAGTTGCAGGCTGGATGTCACTAGTAGGCTGCTCATATTCATGGTCAATGGCAAGGAGCTAAGCACTTACTATCAGATAGTGGTCAGTGTGCTGTGCTACTTCTGGACAGGGAGACCTTTTTACCCATCAGGGGAAAACATGTTTTGTAAGGTCAAAAAGTAAATTAGAAAAAATTGGGGGATGGAGGGCAAGATGGCAACTGGGGAGAAGGTCCCTAAAGCCTCTCCCAGAAAACACAATTGACCAGCCATCCAGGAGCCAAGAACGAGGACCCCGAGTGACACAACAACAGCTGAGAAATCCATGCATTGCAAGGAAACACTTGAAGGTTGGTGAGAAGGGAACAAGTGGGAGAGATGAAAGGGAGCAGAGATGGATTGTGACAGGACCCCATTGCTGCTGACTATCCAGGAGCAGCACAGTGCACAGGATGGGGGAGACCAAGAAGAGACAAGAGTGAAAGTCAGCCAAATTGACAGAACTGTGGGAGACTGTCGGGGAACTGGGCCTTAGAGCAGCATGTTGAGGACAGTGCTTGGAGACCAGCCTCTGAAGTTGTTGAGTAGCAAGAGAACTGAGTGAGGATTCTGAACAGCTGCAGGCTGAAGTGAGGCCCCAGAGACAGCACCTCAGCTCCCGGCACCCTCACAGCCCACAGCATGCACATGCAAAGCAAGGCTGCAGGGCCGCATTTCCTGGCCCAGAACGCAGGTGAGCCAGCTGCCTTCATGCAACCAATGACATCAGGCCTATGTATTAGAACTGTGGTTCGCAGGCACCCAGCTCCCACATGTGGTACACACCTGCAGACTCTGCCCCTAACAGCTAGTTGCTGGAGCAGGCCCGGGAAGAAAGGCAGATTTGATAGTATTTACCCCAGCCAGCAAAAGCAGCCACAGCCTGCATCCCCCAGTATTCCCAGCATAGGGCAGGAGGTGGAGCTGTCTTAGCACACTTTTTGTTGACTTGTTCCCTGTCCTACAGCCTCCCCTGCAAGTAGCAGAGGAACCCCAGATAGATGCATACCACCTCCCAGTGTGACAGGAGACCAGAGATAAGGCCTTAACACCACCCCTCTCTCCCAAAACTTGGCCCACAGTGCTACCTACTGTCTGCCCTACAGCAAGACACTACAAAAATACTAATCAGGGCTCCTGGGAACTGCTGAACATAACACCCTCATGTTAAAAAGGAAGAAACCAGCAGAGAGTATGAATTCCTAAAAATCTAAAGCTGCCCAGAAAGAACATTAAAAAATATCCATAAGAGAGTTTCATAGACCTTGAATTTCCTGAACTAAGTGAGAGAGAATTTAAAGTAGATGTTCTAAAGCCTCCGAGAGAAATGAAAACATACTGGCAGAACACCATAGCTGAGGTGAATGACCTAAGAAAGAAAATCCGTGAACAAAATAAACAATTTAACAAAGAAATTCAAAACAAAAGGAAGATCAAAATGGTAATTTGAGAGATAAATAATAAAATAGAAGAACTGAGAAATGAAATAACTGCCATAACAAACAGGGCCAATGAGGTGGAGGAAAGAATTAGTGATATCGAAGATCAGAACATGGCAACATCTCAATAAGAGGAAGCGAGGGAATATAGAACCAAAAGGAATAAAAGAACTCAGAAAGAATTATCTGATTCCATGAGATAAAACAACATCAGGATAATAGGATTAGAAGAAGGAACAGAGCACTCTACAGAGAGCATATTCAAACAAATAGTAGACGAGAAATTTCCAGACCTGTGGAAAGATCTGGAAACCCAAATTCAAGAAGAAAAGAGGTCCCCTAGATACATAAATCCTAGCAGATCTTCTCCAAGACAAATGGTACTAAAGATATTAAAAATTAAAGACAAAGAGACAATTCGCAAGACAGCCAAAGAGAAAAGATCTATAACCTTTAGAAGAAAACCCATCAGGCTGACATCAGACTTCTCAGCAGAAACTCCACAAGCCAGGAAGGAGTGGAATCAAATATACAAAACTTTAAAAAAGAGGAACTTCCAGCCAAGAATAAATAATCCAGCAGAATCATCTTTCTGACATGAAGAAGTAATAAAGACCTTCTCAGACACACAGAAGCTGTGGGAATTCACCAGCGCAAGACTGGCACTTCAAGAAATACTGCAAAAGCCTCTTTGACCTGAAACAAAACATCAGGACAAATGGAATAGAGTTGGGACAACAAGAAAGAAAAAAAATAAAAACAAAAAGAAAGTAATGGCCACAGGAAATCCTCACATACCGATCATCACTCTAAATGTTAATGGACAGAACTCACCAATAAAAACACAGAGTTAGCAAACTGGATTAAAAAACAAAACCCATCCATATGCTGTTTCCAAGAGACACACCTCAGCCATAAGCACAAACACAGAGTCATAGTGAAAGCATGGGAAACAATACTCCAAGCAAATGTTAACCAGAGAAAGGCAGGAGTGGCCATACTGATATCTGATGAAATAAACTTCAGGCTAAAAAAGATAACAAGAGACAAAGATGGACATTACATAATGATTAAAGGTGCAATACAACAACAAGAATATTTGATACTAATTAATATATATATTCCCCACGAAGAAGCACCAAAATATACAAAGCAACTACTAACAGATTGGAAACAAGAACACAACAAAAGCACAATCACTGTGGGAGACTTAAACACTCCCTTAACAGCTATTGACAGATCATCAAAAAGGAAAATAAACAAGGAAATATCAGCTCTAGATGACACATTACAACAACTGGACATAGTAATTAACAATTACAGGAACACTTCATCCAGCAAAAAGAGACTATACCTTTTCCAGTGCACATGGAACATTCTCAAGGATATACAACATGCTGGTACACAAAAATAGCCTCAGCACATTAAAGAAAATAGAAATCATACTAAGTGTACTCTCAGACCACAAAGCTTTGAAATCGAAGATCAACTGTAAAAGGAAAACAGAAAAAAATGCATATATATTGAGTTTGAACAACATCTTATCAAAAACTAACTGGATAAAAGAACAAATAAAAGAAGAGATTAAAATATATAAAAACCAATGACAATGAAAATACAACATATCAGATTTATTGGGAAACAGAAAAAGCAGTAAAAACAGGAAATATATATCATTACAGGCCTACCTTAAGAAACAAGAAAAATCACAAGTAAACACCTTAGCATCCAATCTTAAAGAAATAGAAAAAGAAGAGCAGAAAAAACCCAAAGTCAGCAGAAGGAAAGAAATAATAAAAATTAAAGCAGAACTAAACCAATTACAGAACAGGACAATAAAAAATTAATATTACAATGAGCTGATTCTTTGAGAAAGTAAACAAAATTGACAAACCCCTGACTAGACTAATCAAAGGATGAAAGGAAAGGACACAAATATCCAAAATTAGAAATGAAAGGGGAGAAATTACTACTGATACCACAGAAATACAAATGATTATAAGAAAATATTATGAAGAACTTTATATCACTAAATTTAAAAACATAAAAGAAATGGATAAGTTTCTAGAAACTTATCACCTACCTAGACTGAACCAAGAAGAACTGGATATTTTTGCTTTTACTTCCCTTGCCTTTGAGGACAGGTTCATGAAGTCTTCCTTGAGTCCTATGTCTATAAGTTTAGTACCAATGTCTTCTTCTATACAGTTTATTGTTGCAGTTCTTATATGAAGGTCTTTAATCCATTTTGAGTTAATTTTTGTATATGGAGAGAGTTCACAGCTCAGGTTCAGGACTATATCAAACTAAAAAGCTTCTGCACAGCAAAAGAAACCATCAACAAGGCAAAGAGACAGCCAACTGAATGGGAGAAAATATTTGTCAATAATGCATCAGGTAAGGGTCTAATATATAAAATATATAAAGAACTAATAAGACTTAACAACCAAAAAACCAACCCAATTGAAAAATGGGCAGAAGAACTAAACAGACACTTCTCCCACGAAGAAATACAAATGGCCAGCAGACATATGAAAAAATGCTCATCCTCATTAGCTATCAGGGAAATGCAAATCAAAACCACAATGAGATACCACCTCACACCTGTGAAAATGGCTATTATCAACAAGACAAGGAATAACAAGTGCTGGAGAGGATGTGGACAAAAAGGAACTCTGGCACACTGCTGGTGGGAGTGCAAACTGGTACAACCACTGTGGAAGGCAGAGTGGAGGTTCCTCAGAAAATTGGGAATGGAGCTACCATTTGACCCAGCAATCCCCCTTCTGGGGATCTACCCAAAGAACTTGAAAACCTTTGTCCGCAAAAACTTATGTACCCCAATGTTCATTGCAGCGCTGTTCACAGTGGCCAAAACATGGAAACAACCAAAGTGCCCTGTGACAGATGACTGGATAAAGAAGCTGTGGTACATATACACAATGGAATATTACTCAGCTGTAAGAAAAGTTGAAATATTGCCACTTGTGACAAAATGAATGGACCTGGAGATCATCATGCTAAGTGAAATAAGCAGACAGAAAAAACAAAGAACTGCATGATTTCACTCATATGCAGAATATAAAACTGAAGGCAAAGAAAAAAAGAAATGAAGAAACAAATAAACCATGGACACAATCAATAGTTTAATGTTTATTTGGGGACGAATGGGTTAGGGAGGGGAGAAAGAGGAGGGGGTGGGAGAGGAGGGGGGGAAGCTAAATATAAGGTGATGGAAAGAGAAGTCACATTAGGTGGTGAACTTATTATACATCAAGTTGACAATGCACTGTAGAATTGTATGCCTGAAACCTATGTAATCCTTGCTAACAGATGTCACCCCAATAAGTCTAACAATAAAAATGAA
>PVJL010014704.1:0-27069 GCA_004026885.1 Lyroderma lyra
TGCGTGGAGTGTGGCTGCCGGCTCACCACCGGGAGTTCTCGGGGGGCCGCTGTGGACTCCCTGCTGCTGCAGAGACTTCCAGAGGCGAGTAGAGTGCTGGGCTCATCGCCCAGCAGGGAGAGTACCCTGGGAGACGGAGTGGGAGCGCTGAGCGCTACCAAGGTGGTGCGCATGTGCGGAGTTGACCCCACCAATGAGGTCCCAGGCTTGGCCTTTTGGGGGTGGGCTCAGCCCTGAAAAGACGGTGTTCTTCCATAGGCTACACCTGTGCAGGCTCCGCACCAATGGGGTTCCACCCAGGCTAGGCCTTTTGGGGGCGGGCTCCACATGGAAAAGATGGCGTCCTTCCATAGGCTACACCTGTCCGGCTTCACGCCAATGGAGTCTGAGATTGGCCCCTTGGGGGCGGACTCAGCCCTGAAAAGACCGCGTCCTTCCATAGGCTACACCTGTCTGGCTCCGCACCAATGAGGGCTCAGATTGGCCCTTTGGGGTCGGGCTCCACGTGGTAAAGATGGCGCCCTCCTGTAGGCTACACCCAAGGCGGGCTCCATGCAGGGACAAGGGTCCCTCCTGTCCCCACCCCGAACCCACATACCTCGGTCCGTCCCTGCAGGTCCCTGCCCCTCCCGAGTTGCCGCCCCTGCACCTCCCGAGCTGCCGCTGCATGGAGCCCAGGTGGGTGTTTGCGGGCGAGTCTGCGTGCGGGCCTGGAAGGGGGCGTCGGGGTTTGCAGCCGCCTCCTGTCTCACCGGGTCGCTGTCACTGTCAGGTGTTGTGGGGACGCCTCTTCCCGGCTCAGAACCCCTGGGCCGGGAGCCTGGTGTGGGCGGGGACCTCGCTCTTCATGGGGGACCTCCCTCTTCAGGGGGGGACCTCAGCACCGAGGTGTCCCTCCTGTGTTCAGCCACTATCGGTGGCGTTGGGGTCAGCCCGGTTCGCGTTGCCGCCCCTCCTGCTGTGCCCACCTGGCCTCCTCTTTATATCCTTGCTTATGGGTGTCTTTTCAGCTCGTTTTCATGTGATTCTTGAGGTTGATTGTTCCTAATTTATGTGTAATTTTGGTGTGATTCTGGGATGAAGTAGGTATGGCGTTTACCTAAACTGCCATCGCGGACCTTCTCCTGGCCCATCTTAAATCGAGTTGTTTCTTTTGTGTTTAAGAGTTCTTTGTATATTTTGGATAATAGTGATTTGTCAGATATGTCTTTTATAAATGGTTTTTCTAAGTCTGTACCTTATTTTCTTCTTTTCTTGACATCGTCTTGTTGAGAAGTTTTTAATTTAAATGTACTCCTGCTTATCAATGTTTTATTATGAATCATGCCTTTACTGTTGTATCTAAAATGTCATTTCCATACCAAAGGTCATCTAGGTTTTCTATATTTCCTTCATGAGTTCTATAGTTTGGTATTTTACACTTCGATATGTTGTCTTTTTTGAGTTAAGTTTTGTAAAGGGTATAGATCTGTGTCTACATTTATTTTGTTGCATGTGGAGGTACAGTTGTTCCAGCATCATTTAGTGAAAGTTTTGATGTTGTCCCACTTGGGCATAGTGTGTAATCCTTTTAATATGCTGTTGAATTATTTTGCTGGTACTTTGCTAAATTTTTTTGCATCAGTATTCATAAGGGATATTGATTTTTAGTTTTCTTCTAGTGTCATTTTTTGGCTTTGGTATATGGTAATACTAGCCTCATAGAATAAATTAGAAAGTGTTGTTTTTCTTCAAGGTTTGAACAGAAGAAAATACAAACAACTTAAGGTCAAATGAAGCAAGTCTGAGCATGGGATATAAGAGGATTCTCTGTATTCGCCTCACTACTTTTCTGTGTGTGTGTGTGTGTGTGTGTGTGTGTGTATGTGTGTATGTATGTATGTATGTATTTTTGGGTGGTTCCCTGGCTGGGAATTGAACCCAGGCCGTAGTGTTGAAAGTGGAAGCCTAGCCACTGCACCACCAGAGAACCCCCTTCTGTGTATTAAAACTATGCTAAAATTTAAAATTTATTTTATACACACACACACACACACACACAGACACACACACACACACACCTTGAAACAATGAGGATGCTTTTAAAATTTTTCAGAAGATGAAATGTGTTAGATTGACTAATCGTTCCTTTTTGCCCAAGACTGTCCCAGTTTTAACACTGAAAATTATTCCTTTTTATTAAACCCTTTTATCCCAGGCAAATTATTACAATTTTCTCCCTAAATTCAACTCAGTAAGTAATATTTGATGTTAGGCCCTTGTGGGCTTTTTATCCCTAAGCCTGCATTCATTCATAATTTTCATATATGACCTTTTAGCACTTGTATGCCTTCAACATTGATGATTTCTAGACTTTTTCTAATCAAACAATACTTTTATATTATCATCCCATAGTCCATGATAGTAATTCTGCTACCATATCTGCCTTACTTGCGTTTACCTAATCTAGACAAATTATTTCAAGTACACTTACAGAAAAAAAAGTTAGAGGTGTATCCCAGATCCCATACTAAAAACAAATTTATATTATTAACTCCTACATTCCAGATCTGTGCAGGCTTGATTGCTCATCTAGGGACTACAAAGGCACATGAACTGTTTGCAGCATGTCTGTATCTGTGGCCAACAGAAGCAAAAAAATAAATGAAAATAAAACAAAACCAAAAACCAAAACAAACAAAAAAAACACACTCATTTAGTTTGTATTTTTATATCTTTAAACTATTTTTTGTGTAACCTAGCACTTTTACTGTGATTATTTCATTAATATTTCATTTTATAGATAAAATAGAATAAGCCCCACATACCCCTGAAAGCAGCAAATGATTCTTGAGACATTTGTGTCATTGTATGAACTATTTTACTTATGCCATAAGGCAGGTTGAGGAGGGGATTTCTCTATCCTCACAATATTTTTGAGGAGTTATCTGTGTGTGTGTGTGTGTGTGTGTGTGTGTGTGTGTGTGTGTGTGTTTGTGTGTGTGCGTGTGCGTTCCATTAGCATCTAAAAAACCCCCAAAATAGTAGCTATACATAGGTAGGTGAGCTTAATCAAGTATTTAGTTACTGCTTAGTTCTCTCATTTTGAAACTGTAACCATGAACCAAGCCACATCCAAGATGCATGGGTGGGGCATAGATAGGAATAATTTTTTTTTTTTTTGGTATGTGGGTAACTCCCTGACTGGGAATCGAACCCAGGCCGCAGCGCTGACAGCGCCAGCCCCGAAACCTTAAGCCACTACACTATCAGGGAACTCCCAGGAATAATTTTTGAAGCTCTTAAAATGATTCCAGTATGAAAATACGTTTAAGAGGCACTGAGTTACATTCCAAAATACTTTTTAGGACAATTTAAATAGTTTCAAGTATGTATAAATAAAGATGTGAAGAAAAGTTTAACACTCTTAAAAATTTATATTAACAGCCAGAAATGTCTTAATATTATTAGCTTCTGATATACTTATCATCTCATTCATTGCCAAATGTTGGAATATAGATTCCATACTAGAGAATGCTTTCTGTAGTAATGTGAGAAAATCATTACATTCTTTTTTTATTGTCAAATTTATTGGGGTGACATTGATCCACAAAAATTACACAGGTTCTGGGTGTACCATCCTGCAATTCATCGTCTATGTGTTGTGTTATGTGCTCACCACCCAGAGCCAGTTCTCCTTCCATCACCATATACTTGATGTCCCCTTTCTCCTCTCCCACCCCCTCCCCCTTCCCCTCAGGTAACCACTAAACTATTGACTGTGTCCATGTGTTTTCCGTTGCCTCGTTTCTTTGTTGCTTTCAGTTTATATTCCGCAGATGAGTGAAGTCACATGGTTCTTGTTTTTTCTGTCTGTCTTATCTCACTAAGCATGATGATCTCCAGGTCCATCCATGTTGTCGCAAATGGCAGTATGTCATCTTTTCTTACAGCCGAGTAACAGTCCATTGTGTGTATGCACCACAGCTTCTTTATCCAGTCATCTGTTGCAGGGACCTTTGGTTGTTTCCATGTTTTGGCCACTGTGAACAGCACTGCGATGAACATTGGGGTACATAAGTCTTTGCGGACAAAGGTTTTCAAGTTTTCTGGATAGATCCCCAGAAAGGGGATTGCCAGGTTGTGTGCTAAGTCTATTCTTAGTTTTCTGAGGAACCCCCACACGGTCCCCCACAGCGGTTGTACCAGTGTGCACCCCCACCAGCAGTGTGTGAGGGCACCTTTGTCCCCACAGCCTCCCCAGCAGTGTCATTCCCTGTCCTGTTGGTAACGGCCATTCTCACAGGGGTGAGGTGGTGTCTCACTGGGGTTTGGATTTGCATTTCCCTGAGAGCTAATGAGGATGAGCATTGTTTCATATGTCTGCTGGCCATTCGTATGTTTATTATATTCTTAATGGAGGATCACACCCTCTCTACATTCATATTATTCTCTGTTTTGTGATCATAGAATTGAATGCATATCAATAAGACAATCATTTCCTAAAACAAGCAATTATAAATTAAGAAATGATTTATTTAAGTACTCTAGACCCTCTCATTACCTCAAAGTTTAAAAACCATACCAGAGAAACAGCTATGAAATGATAGTATACAATTTATTTTTCTACCGTGAGGAAACCTGTTACTTACAGGAAAAGAAATTAACCATTGTGTCATTTCGAAGTTTTCACAATTAAAAGTTTTATTCCTGGAGGAACTGCAAGACAATTAAATAAAATGCTAACAACAAATTAAATGCTTTATAGGTCAGTCATCCCATTAGGTCTCTTTAGGGAAGCTGTTCACATATAAAGCATGCCATAACCTATTTGCATAATGATTCTATCTTAACTGTGCCTTCTGCTCTTTTATGGCATGTTGTTTATCCTGACGCATGGCTGATATAGGAGAGATGTAAAGGATGTAAAAGCTGCTATTTATGGCAGAGAAAATTTGTGGAATCCAAGCACAGTAAACTAAGCATATTAAAACTGACAGAGTCTTTAAAAGCCAGAGATGTGATTTGATTAAAACACATTAAGATATGACTTCACAGGCAAAGAAAAGCAGAGGGTTGAAGTAATAATATAGGTAATTTGGAACTGAAAAAAAAACTCACATGGAAGAAGTTAACATTTGGTTGCCTTATTTCTCAGTGTTTTTTATCTGTATAGCTTGAATGAACTCTGGGCTGTTCAACTCTGTTTGCCTTTGCTTACGTGCACAACAGCCTATTCAGCAATTATAAATTTAGCAATTTTGTTATGCAATTATAATAAATTTTATGATAAAAATACAATATACATGTTACTTTTACTTGTATAACTGTTCTCTCCTGTTAGGTTTATTCTAAAATGACGTGAAATAAATCACATAGCATCTGGGTATGTACCCTGTGCCTTACTGAGCACACTTCATTTATCTTTGAGCTTCTCATTTCCACTTTACTAAGTGATGTAAAAAGTGTTGGTCAGAAGACTTAATAATCAAAATGTGTACCTCTTCTATTGACTATTTTAAACTTTTATTACATTTATACACATGTATTACATATATAATATAAATATATATGTTGTAGACAACATTCTTTTAATGCAGCTGTACTCTGTCTTGTATTTCAGGTTCTACTAACTTTGCTTTGCATTTCAGTTTCCACTAGTTTAATACTACCTTATAAATTTGTGTTGTCCAATATAGTTTTGTTATAAATTCCATTGTTAGTTTTGATAATGAGCCAAGGGGATTCTTTAAACCAAAGAGATACATTTCAGCATAAATATTTCAAGGTCTTTTTAATATTATATAGATTTTTAAGGTGTAAAACTTAATGATTTCATTTGCAAATATTGTGAAATAATTAAGCTAATTAATACATTCATTACCTTTTATACAGAGGGTACCAAAAATATGTGTACACATTTTAAGAAGGAAAAACTGTATTAAAATTGTAATACTCAATATATATCAATAACAAAAGGCGAATGCAAGTCATGTTTGGCTTCTGCAATAACAACAGGTGCTCAAAGTTGTCAACATCAGCATCTATCTAATACATGGGTATCATTTCTTAAAATGTGTATACATTTTTTTGGCACCCAGGTAGATACTTTTTTTTTGTGAGTGTGTGTGCTGAAAATACTATTGCAATTTTAATAGGAATTACATTAGATCTATAGATGTCTTTGGGTAATATGGACATTTTTACAATATTAATTCTTTCAATTCATGAATACAAGGTATCTTTTCATTTTTTGTGTCTTCAATTTCTTTCAATGTTTTATAGCTGTCAGTGTACACATTGTTCATCTCTTTGCTTGAATTTATTCCTATTTTATTGTTTTTGATGCTATTGCAAATGGTATTTCTTTTTCAAATTATTCATTGTTAGTGTATAGAAAAACAACTAAATTTTCTATATTGATGTTGTATTCTGCAACTTTGCTGAATTTGTTGATTAGTTCTAACAGTTTTACAGTGGATTCTTTAGGGATTCAACATAAATGATCAGTCATCTGCAAACAGAAACAATTTTGCTTCTTGTATTCCAGTGTGAATGCCCTTTATGTATTTTTATTGTCTAATTTCTCTGACTAGGATTTCTAGTACTATGATAAATTGAAATGGCAGCAGTGAACATTCTTGTTCTGTTCCCAATCTTAGAGGACAAGGTTTGTGGAGTAAAGTGTTCTGTGTTGACAGTTTTTTGTTGTTGTTGTTGTTTGGTTGTTTTTTTTGTTTTGTTTTGTTTTTTTTGCCAGCACTTTGACTCTGTTGTCTCACTCTCTTTTGCAAGGATTACGCTGAGAAACCTGCTTAGAGTATTGTGGGTGTTCCCTTTGATTTGACAAGTTGCTTTACTCTTGGTTCTTTCAAAATTCTCCCTATCATTAACTTCTAACATATAACGTGTCTAAATAAAGATTTATTGATGTTCAGTGTATGTGGGGTTCTTTGGACATGATGTTTCTGAATGTTGATTTGCTTCCACAAATTCGGGTCATTTTCTGTTACTGTTTCCTTAAATAAGCTTTTTTGTCCTTGTCTATTTCTTTGCTTCTTCTGGGACCCCCATAATTCTGTGTCCCATAAGTCATGTAGGCTTTCTTTACCATTTCCTTTCCTTTTTTTCTTTCTTTCATTTTTGTTTGTTTTCTTTTTGTTCCTCTGACTGGATTGTTTCAGATGATCCAATTGCAGTCTCCTTATTCTTTCTGGAACTCTGTTGTATTACTTTTGTGGTGTTACAGATCCTTGATTCTTGGTTTTCCTTCAAGTCTTGCATTTCTCTCTTTACATTTGAAGAGGCAATTCCTGCCCCAGTCTTACTGATTGGCTTTGGGAGAGAAAAATCATCACTCATCAGCCTGATTTGAAATTTGGGGGATCTCTTAGGCCTTTTCTCTGGATGCATCCTCTCCACTCTTTCTTTTCCTTCTTGGTTGGGGGAGGTCTTAGAATTGTTTGCTTTCTCTCAATCCCAGACATTCAGGTCTAGTGTTAAGTGCCTCCTGTTTAGTTTCCCAAGTCAATGTCTTAAAGCGTTCAAGCTTGTGTACCTGTAGAACTGAGATAGCTACTGATATCCATATGACGCCTGTGGGTTATTACATGTGCCCTTTGCACAGGTTTGTGCTTACCAGCTGTGGAAGCTTCTGTGTACAAGTGTGCACGTTGTCTGTGAAGGCTTACATGACCGTTTACAGGGGTGGCTGTGCATGTTGGCCAGTTAAGTGAGAGCTTTCAGGTGAGGAATCTTGTAGGTTGGCCTCTCAGTGGAGGTCCATGAGCCAGTTAGTAGGACCTGTGGCTGGTTTTTGAGATCTGTGCAGGGATGGTTATGAGTCCCTGACCTTTTTCCATGGTCCTAGCTCCACTCAGACTCTTCAGCTTTGTTGACCCCTCAGTGATCTCAGTGAGGCTATGCAGAAGGGGGCCTCTTGGCCGACAACCTGCAGTGCACAAGGAGCCAGGTGCTCTCTGTTCCCACTTTCCCCTATGGGACATGTGTGTGCTGGCGAGGTGTCTCCTGACACTGAGGTGTGCCGCCTTGCAGGAGAAATGTCACAGTTAAAATGAAACTTTTTAATCCTCTTCAGTGCATCTGTTCTCAGAAATTTTGCTCAAATGGATTACTGGCATCTCTCCACTGTACTTCCAGGTTCTCACAAAAATATTGCCCATCCATGGAAGGTTGTTAAAATTTCTGTTTCTGTGGAGGTGTGAGAGCTGGAATCTCCCATTGTACCATTTTGCTTATGTTACTCCTCAAGGATACCTTTCACTCATTTAACTTGTTTCTCAGCTTTAAAGTTTAAAAACAATAAAACTCCAATTAAAACATATTTCATAAAGCCAACATTTAAATGGTCTCTCCCTATTTAATATATGGATATTACTTTTGGCCAAATAATCTGGGGGAGTCAAGTTGGTAACAAAAAGATTTTGATGGCTAATTTCTTGTGTCAGTCTGACTGGGTCATGGAGTACCCATGTATGGGCTCGAACATTACTCTGGGTGTGTCTGTGAAGTTGTTTTTGGGTAAAGCAGGTTGTCATTCCACCTGTGGGTGGCCCTCATCCAGTCAGCTGAAGGTCTGAATGCAATAAAAACAGTGACTCTCCCACAAGTAACAGTTATCCCGACAGTCTTCCTGCCTGCCTGAGTTGGGGCATTAGTTTTTTTTCCTGCCTTTGTACCCAAACTAAAACATTAGCTCTTCTTGGGTCTCAGACTTGCCCTTGTCTTTTCTGGTGTTCAGGCCTTCAGACTAGTACTGGAACTACACAATTAAGTGTCCTGGGTCTTCGCTAGCCAACAGCAAATGCTGGGATTTTAGCCTCCATAATTGTGTGCCCACTTCATTCATTTTTTATTTCTCTAAAGTAATAGAGAAGAAGTCACTAACTGATGCAATTTTTTTTTTTTTGCATATGTCACATAGATATACAGCAATGTCTTTCTCTGGGGGTTTAAAACTTCCTTCATGTTGCCACCTACATGTCATGAAGACTTAAAAATAATACAAGTATTATTGAAATAGTTATATCATCTTCTTAAGCCTGAAAAGAATAGTAAAATATTTTCTGGTAAGAGAAACAGTCCCTCTCATTGCAGAAACGTTTCTTTTTTACTTCAGCCATTTCTAGTAGTGTTGCAAATAACAATGAATTGCTCAGTTTCCATGTCACTCAGGCCTTTCTGACTATGCAATATTCTTGCTACCTGATCATAAATTCTTATCTATTGGTTTTATTGATTGATCCACAGGATATGCCACCTAACAACTGCAAAATACACACTCTTCTCAAATATACATGGAAGATTGTCTGTGATAGACCGTATGTTAGGTCATAAAATGAGCCTTAATAAATGTTAAAAGTTTATTTTTATTTATTTATTTATTTATTTTTTTTTGCTTTTTGGTATGTGGGTAGCTCCCTGACTGGGAATCGAACCCAGGCCGCAGCGCTGACAGCGCCACCGCCGAAGCCTTAAGCCACTACCCAATAAATGTTAAAAGTTTAAAAAGTGAAGTCTGTTCTCCAGTCCTAATGCAGCTGAATTAGAAATTCATACATAAATAAATTTGGGAAACTCACAAAATGTTTCTGGAAATTAAACAGCACACTATTAAACAACAATGTTTAAAAGAATAAAAGGGAATTTAAGAAGTACCTTGAGAAGAATAAAAATGACACAATCTTCCCAAACTTATGAGATGCAAGGGAAGTAATACCATGAGAGAAATTTATATGTGTAAATGACTTTGTTAAAAAGGAAAGAAGATCTAAAAGCAGCTTCATTTTTCACGTTAAGACACTCAAAAGAGCAAAATAAGACTAAAAAAGGAGAAAGGATAAAATGTAATTGAGAATAAGCAAACAATAGGGAAAACAAGGCAACTAAAAGTTAGTTCTTTGTAAATATTAGCGAAATTAACATTTTTTAAGGCAAATAATGCAAAAAAGAGAAGACTCAAATTAACTAAAAACAAGAATTCCAAAGGAGGCATCTCTACCAACCCTAAAGAATTAAAAATAATTGTAATTAAATACTATGAACAACAGTGTATGCAAACAAATTAGATAGCTTGGATGAAATGGACAAATTGGAGAATGGTAGAAAATTAAAATCAAAGTGTTAATATGATTGAGTCCTTCTGTAGACTCTGAGGAAAGAACTGCCCCACTCCTCTCCTGCCTTTTGGTGATTGCATTAATCATTGTCATTTTCTGGCTTTGTAGACCCTTCATTCCAATCTCTGCCTCCATCTTCTTATTGCCATCTTCTGTATGTGTCTCTGTGTCCTCCTGTCTTCTTACAAAAACACCAGTCATTGGGTTTAGGGCCCACCCTAACTCTTGTGTAAGATCATATTGAGATCTTTAATTACTTCTGCAAAGACTGCCCCCCCACCCAAAATAAGATCACATTCTGAGGTCATAGGTAGATACAAGTTTTGCAACATTATTCATTTCACTGCAGAGATTAACATCTAAGTCATACATGATTTCATTTTGGGGTGATTAAAATGTTCTAGAATAGATTGTGATGATAGTTGCACAACTCCATGACTACCATAAAAGCCATTTAACTGTCTGGCTTAAATGAATAAATTGTATATACATTATATCTCAATAAATCTCTGAAAAATTAAAAGTGAGAAAACTTGCCTTTGTTAACTTTTTAATATATTTACAATTTTATGTTCACTTATATTGATTTTTGTAGACCCCAGTTTCCATCTGATACATTTTGCTTCTGCCTGAAAAATGCCTTATAACATTTCTGGTTGTGCTGGGCTCTGGAAAATAAATTATCTCACTTTTTATAGTCTGAAGAAGTATTCTGCTTTCATATTTGAAAGCAATTTTCATTGGGTACAAAATTTTATATTGAACATATTTTCAGTTCTTTAAGGGTGCCTTTCTATTGTCTTCTGTCTTGTCTTGTTTCTGACAAAAAGCCTAATTCCATTTCTGAGGATGCCATCCTCATGACTTAATCATCTTCCAAAGGCCCCCCTCCAAATGCCATGATTTTGGTGGTTAGCTTTCCACATATGAATTTGGGGGAACACAAAGATTCAGTCTGCAGCATGAATACATTTATTCTTTGCATGTATTAGCTTATTTAATTTATGTCTTTTATATTTATACTGAGGAAAACAGGTATCACAAGGCATAATTGAAATAATTAAGCCAAACCTTTACTTCAATCTATTGTCATTCTCAGTCCAGTCACAGATTAAACCATGAAGTATGAAGCAGTATTACACATTAACTTTCCATTAAAATGATAATATTTATAAGATGACCAGGATAGATTTATATTCCTATGGGATATGGGATATGTGCTTATTTGCAAGCAAGACTGATCTCTGTAGACGGAAAATCCCCATGTGTCATAATGGCATTCATAAATAATCAAGAGTTGAGGATGAGAGCTTTGCCTAAATGGGGCACCCCCACCTCAGTTAAAGGTTAATTCTTTTCCATATTCAAAGTGTGCCCTCTGAGTCACCAGAGGATTTGTTCCATAATAAGTCTGCCTTCATTGGGAATGCACAGTGAATATCCTTATTAAGGCTTTAGTGTAATGGAGGTATACCCAGTTCAAAAGGGGCAGGGAAGTAAACGTGATAGTAAAAAGAGAAAGGTAAGTGGTAGTCACTTCCCAAACTTTTTATTTGTGCTTTTCTTATTTTATGAGTTTGAAAAATCAACCTGAAAAGGTTGGTTGTGGATAAGTGTGGATGAAGAGAATGAGCTAATATGTTGCGGAGTTCCGAGGGGGCCTGACCCCAAAAGGACTAGTCAGTGTTGCTACTGCTAATGTGGTTACAGGCAGCTTGTTAACTGAGGCCAATGGAAAGGTCAGGTGTGAAGCACTTCCGTGAGCGCTGGCAATTAACCCTTCATAACCTCCATTATCTTGACATTTTGGTTGGAATCGGTTGCCAATAACAGATGGAGAATTGATCATAGCAATTTTGTTATCAGGTGTAATTAACAGGCCAAATGTGGGCTCAGAATGTAAGAAGGGAGAAGAGTGAATAATAGTAAGAAATTACCATCTAAACATGTCTACAAACAAACAAAAACCTTGGGGACATTTCAGCTACATATTACCTGTGCTGAAATGGTTGAACCATTTCCATTCTCCACATTTTTACCTAGTATGAGAAGATTTCAATCTGCCTTAAGGAGGTCTAATCCTGTCTTTATCCACTCATAGCAAAGTAAGCATTATAGCAAAGAACTTTGCCAAAACTGTTCATTGTCAGGCATTGATTCAATAACAGGAGATATTTAAATCAAGTCTGGATTAAATATAATTGAAAAGGGCATTCAAGACAATCACAATAGCATACAGTTCCTGTAAAAAATAGGTTAGCTTTAAAAAGACTAAAATTTTTTGGATTTAAGTTCAGTCTTACTAAGGCACAGAATTATATTCTGAGTCTCTGTTCTTACCTCTTGCCTCTTAATTCTGGCAAACCATATAATAAGCAATTGCCCCTCTCTCTCTCCCTCCTTCCCTCTCTCTCTCCCTCCCTCCCCCCCTCTCTTTCTCTCTGTGTGTAAAAGTATGCTTATGGATACATTTTATGAATATAAATATTATAAGTCAACATACAACTGGCCAAAACTCTGTCCCATGTGAACCAAGAACCTTGTATTTGTCTCCACAAAGTGTTCAAGTCATCAGTCTAACCACGCTGACTTGATTCTGCTGTGACAGACTAGCCATGAAAGTGTCAGTCCTAAGAATCCAGCAAGTTCAGGCCTGACAGGAGATTTAAATTATTTGAGGGGTTTCTCAGTTATCTCCTTCAGTAAAATATCCTCTTACTAGACTTTCCTGAACTTCCTATCCTTGAGAAACTCTATTCTTATTTTAATTTTGCAGCACTATTTACCTTTCTATCTTCATTTAGCTCTAAAATTACTTTTGCATGTTTAAGTAGTTACTAATGCATTCAGCTAAAAAGTTGTAGAAATTTATAAAATCTCTTCTTTATTCCTGACCAGGGGAAAAAAGAACCATAGAAAATATAAATATATTTATATTTTGATGTGAAATACAAATATCTTTTTTGATGTGAAATACGCCAGTTCCTTAGAATGTAGACAGTAACACCAATTCTGATTTTAATTATTATGTCATTTTTCTATTACATGTACAGAAAGTTATAGTCTATCATTTTGTTAAATAACATTTTTTTCCTGTTATAGCTTGGTTTTCCAAGTTTATTTTTAATATGCATCTTCCTAGATATGAACTCTTTTAAAAGAGACATAAAATAATATAAAAATTATAATGTAAAAATACATTGTAAAACTCTTTATTCAAGGAAAAATACATTGGGAATCATCAATACGTCAGAGACTTTAGTAACATGTATTTCATAGGGCCTAGGACCAAATTCTTTACATTTTTCAACTTTGACACTTAGGATGATTTGCTAAAAGAGCTGCCTAGAGATGAGCACAAATGGAAAAGAATACGTTTTGAAATTTACCTTGTAACTTGGACAATTTTACATTTAACTCTGTTCTAAACAATCGTTGTAACAATGAAAATACTGCCAAGGTTTGTACCCTTTTTGGGGAAAAAAACATTTTAAATGTAATGAACCATTGAAGATGATTTTCTCCGTGGGCTTTATTCTAAGAGGCACTGGAGGAAGGCCACTACCGTTGTGTGAGTCTTAACTTGAAAAGCTACATTGGCTCATTGTGCCCATTATCTGTCTCATTCCCTGGCCCTTTTCACTATCTTCTTGTGAACTCCTGTTACTCTCTGCTTCATTAACTGCTAATGAGTTGAGTTACAATACAACATGTCTTACCTCTATCTCTCTGTACTTGTTTCTTGTGTTTACAAGGGAGTTAAGAAAAAAGTCTGTATTTGATTATGATCTCTCAGCCTGGTGCTCTTTGCATGTTTGTGTGTGTGTGTGTGTGTGTGTGTGTGTGTGTGTGTGTGATGCTGTTAAGCTTTCCTATATAAAGAAATGTCCTCACTTGATCTTCCAGAAAGGACACATGTCAAGTGCTCAATAAATCATAGAAGTTATTCATCTTCCTGCCATCTCACCATCATCATGATTAAAATCATAAAGGATGTTTGGGAAAAACGCAGCCATAAGTGCCCCTGTTTTTGTGATTACATGGCTGGAGACTTTCTGGACAGCCTTCATGTACTTCAGAGACTGTTTTCTCCATGCGGGATGACCTGTAATGGACTTAATACTTGTTAAATCCTACCTGCTGTCCTAATACGTATCACCCAGCTTTACTTTACAACACTTTCTAATCCTAGTAATGGAAATTATTGAACATTAAAATAGAAATTTCAAACTCTCCTAAAACTGTATAAGCTCAAGAGAAGAGTTTTCTTCCTCCTTTTGCTGATTGAATTGTGTCTGTTTCAGTGGTTCTCAAAATGTGGGTTACAGACCGGCAGTATTAGTAAGACCTGGGAAATTGTTAAAAAGTAAAACTTGTGCTCTTTAGCCCAGATTTGTTGATTCAGAAACTCTTGTCATTGGGGCTGATGATCTGGTGTTAGCACAGGTTTCATGGATCATGCACACATAAGTTTGAGAACGACTGGTCCAGAGTATGTGTATGTATGTATCTGTGTGTGAGAAGTATTTGTGTTTATAAGAAAATTAATATTTGAACCTAATGGAATTTTCAAAGATGCAAGATTCTTATTGTGAAGAAAATGTCTTCTATTTAATTGGGATTTTATATTATACTGGGATACTTACTTACTCAAATACCACCAGTTACAGTAAAGAAAATTTATAGCAGTTGACAAGAAGATTACCAGCACCTTTCACTATATTTCTCATTTCTATGTTCTATTAACAATGAATGTCTGTTTTATCTTTCATTTATAATTATGTTTTCATGCAAAATATGCAACCCTGACAATCTGAAAGCTACCTAAAATTGTTGTTTTCTTACTAGTACGTTAAACTAGCTTAAATTTTTAAAAATTATTTTCTGTTGTTATTGTGGAGTAATATTCACACAGAGAAATATGCACATAACAGATTTTCACAAAGTGACCACAGGCACACTGGCGTGTTTGAATAGTTTCATGGGCCTGTTAGAGTAAGAACCAGATGAGGTGGAGTTGGGTAGGCAGCATCACCCACTGGGTTGTGATCACAGAGGGCATATTCGACAAGACCAGAGGAACTCACAGTCAGGCCTATGGGGCCCTATGCGCCTCAAAGATGTCCCAGGCAGCACTTGAAATTTTAGATCAGACATTACTCTTAACCCCTTGAGGCCTTGACACCATTTGAGTCCTTGGTGAAAACTAAGACTTGTAGGGGGTAGAAATGCGCCCCCCCCCCCCAGGAGGCTAAGTAGGCATTTGACTCTGAGGAAGAAAGCCATGAGATGAGGCAGTTATCAAAAGCATAAACTTGAGAGGTTTACCCCCTTTCTGGGCAATAAAGGGAATTGAGGGATCTGTGAGGCATTTGTATAAAAAGTATGTTCCTAGGGGTCTTGCATTTGGATGACTCAGTCCCTGTGGAAATGGTGACAGCCAGCAGAGGGTCTGTTTATCACTTTGCACCTTACATAGGAGTTCTTCAAGGAGGTCATTATACCACTACATTTAGCAGGCCATACTGAGGTGATGAAAGTTCTATGAAATGCCTTTTGCAAGAGCCCAGAGTCCTGTGTTCTGAGAAGTGAAGTGCATGCTGTGGTCTTTATCAGTAAAGTTTGAAACTCTAAAGGAGATAAGGAGGGTCCTGGTGAGGCCTTTTATTGTACTCTTAGAATGCACACAGAAATGTTACCTTGATTAGTATTTTATGTATTTTTGAGGCAAGAGATTCACACAGTGATCTATCCCAAAGAGGAAGTAGTATGAGATTTATAAAAATGTGCAAATCAGTCCATTTGTTGGCCACAATATCCACTGCTAGCCTTACTGCCCTAAGTTTGGCCAGTTGTGACAATTTGGATTCTGTCTTTATTGGGGACATCATGGTCAAGGGGTGGAAAGCAGCTACTTACTGCTGAGCTCCATCACTTATCATGGTGCTGTCCATTCAGTACGTGAGTCCCCACTGCTGTCCCGTCACTTAATCCCAAGGGACTCTTCAGGAAGGCCAGAAGTGTGAGGGAGGAATGAGCTTTCATCACTGTGGCATCTGGCAAGGTATTGGGGGTAAGGCAGTCACCCCCCTCATGCATGTAGAACACGCCCGCACACTAGCTTTGGGTCCATATTATTGCAAGGAGATTTTAGTAGCTGTACCACGCTTGTGAGGTGCTAGTTCTGTGATCTAAGGTATAATGGATAGCTAGGTATGGAGGATCACAGACTCAAGTTGTGTGAGAACCTCTGTTTTCAGGAGAGCCCGGTATGTGGCCAACAGTTGCCACTCTCCTGGTGTATAATGCAGTGCTGAGAAGGGTAGGCTATGGCATCAGAAGTGCATGAGAAACTTGTGGCCATCAGAGTTGACCCAGAGACTCCAGGAGGCATGAAAGGAGGTTCTGAAGCCTCTACAGTGGAATAGTCTCTGAGAACACTAATGGAGTCTCTATTGGTTTCCATTTGAATGTATCCCAGAGCCTCTTGCTAGAGGAAGCCTCAGTCAAGGTGGGCTCATTCTTAAAAAAACAATGTCCATGAGATTTTGACTGAGGAACATGTCCATAAAATGCAAGATAAAGAACCAGAGGAGGGGAAGGGGAATTCTTCCCTTTCTTCACAGAAGAATGATGCTTTTTGATCGGATTATATATATTTTATAAAGTGTTAACTTCCTTAAATGTCAGTATACATTATATATAAATTAGTTCAGATTGGTATTTTTCTGGATGTGAAATAAATTCACATATTTTCCCTGTCAACAGAGTTTAAAAAATATATATATTGTGTCCTTTCCATTACCAGTTCATCTCACTAGAAGACTTAGAAGTATCTTTAAAAAATGTTTTTGTACTTTATTCTTAATATCCATATTTTGAAGGGAGGAGGAAAAGGAGCTTTGAGAATATTTTATTTGTTTTAATCCATGGGAAAAAAAATCTAGGCTCCAATATAAAAAGAAATGACTACATAAAATTATTTTTCTCATTTACCATTCCATTGTCCCCGAAGTTGCAGCCATCACAAGTAATACTAAGAGAATCCAAGTACATCATGACCATGAATTTTATTTTGTTCTGGCCCATTTTCACTGGGGTACTTCAATATACTGTCTTTGAAAGGAATGGAAAAGGGCCACAGATGGGTGATTTGGGGAGCATATTTCTTTATAAACCTTTTCTACCATGAAGGAGGGCACTGTTTGGTGTGTTAATTTTAAGATGTCATATATGCTTGCATGTGAGGAATGAAGGGTAACTGACCTGCTTTGTGATTCGGTACTGCAGACTTTTGTGTCAGATATGTCTGTTTTACTTTCACCATTTGGGCAGGTATTTAAAATCATGACATTTGTAGTATATTTCATAAAGTTGACTCACAATAAAATGTACTCAGCTCTATAACAAAGCAGCAATGATTTCCTTCAAATCTTGATATTTTACAATTAGGTAAATGCATAATGCCTCTATATTATGCATTCTGAGTTTACAATGTTATTTTAAACTATGTTACTTGGACATGAGAAAACTTCCTATTAAGAGAATAATGCTTTTATTTCTTTCCCTAGTGTGCCAGCTGAATGAAACCCTTCTAATTTAATGTTTATATCTACCTGTTGTAAATTATGTATACTAATATATATGAAATACTTATTCTCTGTAGAGCAATAATTTTAGTACCAAATTCACTTGATGATTCCAACTGCTCCATAGTGAAGGCAATTTATTTTCATCTTGACACATGAATAGAAATATTAGTGGTTCACACAGAGAGAATCTTTCTAATTTAATGTTTGTCTTTTCATTTAATGTTCCACTTAATTGGTTATTTACAGTTTCAGTTTGATTCTCAAAATATGAATTAAAGTATTGGGTTCTCATCCTTTCATAAGAGAACCAGAGGTATTGGTAAAACTAATTGACAATCTTCACTACAGGATGGACATTAGGAGGCATGATTTTATTCCTCTTAATTGTTTTTACTGTCACATTTACTTTTGAGAAAAATGACTGTATTAAACCCCCTCAAAGTCAGTATTTTTCTAGCTTGTTATACAACTCATATAGAGCTTTGAGTTGCTCACTTGTAAGTTGAGCCATTTTGCTTCACTAATCATCTGGGGCATTGCTTCGGACTACTCCATGAGGTCCAATTTTGAAGTCCTATTTTTTTTTCCTTTAAAAGCTGCTGGTTTTAAAATCAGACAGACAGAAGGTTACAGGAAACTTGAGTAGGTTCATCTGGGAATTGTTAATTATATACAATTAAAAAGGATCCAAAAAGCAGAAAGCATATTCAGTCAAGCTCTAGAAACTGTGTGAACCAGAAACTTTAAGACTGCTAAGGTATTTTGCACTCTTTCCTTGAAGCTTAAATTTTAACTTTTCTTATATATACCTATGAAAATTTCTTATATTATATTATGGTATGCCATTCCATTAGTAAAAGAGTGTTATCATTTCCTAAATTCAGATAAGTAGTATATCGTGAAATACTGTTCTTTTATATTAGGTGGAAAAAATATAACCTATTTAGTGATTTATTCCTAATCAAAAATGTAATTTGAAGATTACAGTATATTTAAATATTTATTCTTTTTTCACTATGTTACATGTCTTATGTATTCAGAATCTCCACTGACCCATTTTTCAATTGTTCAATATGACTTGTGCTATTTGAGAACAAACATACTTAATGAAAAATTATAATCCAGGGTGGTTTTTAAATATTAATCTTAAGTTTTAAAATTGATTACACTATTTTTGTTATCAGGTAAGTTATTTCACAAATGTCAGTTTTCTTTCAAGTAATTAGAACACTCCTAGAAGAAAATGAGAAAAAACAAAGCAGGTCAAGGTTATGTGTCATAGCAACAACACAACATCTCATTAGCCTGTTGAGTGTGTAAGGTAAAAAGAAATTTTTTTGTGTGTGTGTCTGTGTGTGTGTGTGTCTCTGTGTGTGTGTGGGGGGGGCAGTGGTTCCCTGTCTGGGAATCGAACCCAGGCCACAGCATTGACAGCGCCAAAGCCTAGCCACTACACCACCAGGGACTCTCCCCCGAAATATTTTCTAAGTTGTGTAATAAATTTATGAGAGTAAAATTAGAATACCTTGCATCTCTAACTGAGAGAATAAACCAAATATGTCAATTTCAGATTAATTTTTCTTATAGCACAAACATGTCATGTTTGCAGTGGATAGTCACTTGAGTAACAACTATTAATATTATATTGTCAAAATTTGTACCAGGGCTGGGTGTGAAAGGTGCCTTTACACATTATTAAACCAACAAATACTATACTTGTTAATTGACTTTGAACAAACTGAATTAATGGAAAATGATATCTGAGTTGTTATTTTGTCCAAGTGAAGCGATGCCTCACTACCTGTGCACTTTCTCAGGGCAGGGTGGTCCTGCCTTAGCATTTTGTTAGCTCCACACACTCTCCAGGGGGGCCAGCCCCATAGGAGCACAGAGTATGGCTCCATTATCTTTGTACTTTCTTGGGCCAGGATAGCCTTGCAGGCAGATACTGCAGTGTTTTGCTAGCTCTATACACTGTCAAAGTGGGTGAGCCACATGTGCACATGTACCCCACTGGCTGTTGCAAAGCAGCACTTCATCATACCTGCTGGGTCAATCCTTGTGGGGAGAGGCCACTTGTACGCATGCAATGGTGCGCTCCTGCTTCTGCTGGGTGGTGCTCCAGGAGGCATGGTGGAGGACGTGTTATAGCACCCTGCATGTTGACCAGAGAAACGCGACGGAGCTCCCATGCACCATCCATGTACCCCACCACTGAGAACATAAACCACGGCACTCACCAGAGCTCCTGTCCCGGATTGTTCCATCAGCTCCTGGGCAGCTCGCATGGTTCCCTGACCTTCCCTGTGCCATCTCTTTATCCTCCTTACTGTGCTGTTTAGTTGGCTCACATCTGTCTCTCAGGTGGAATTGATCTAAATATACATGTACAATCCATGTGTTTTTGGCAGGAAATGAACTCAGCCTCCTCCTACACAACCATCTTGCACTTGCCTCCTTGAAATATATTTTTTTTTAATTTTGAGGCAAATAAAAGCAGAAAATCAGGTACAAATAAGGAAACAATCATGTTACCCATGTCAGTTAATGTTAGTTTATTGTTTTCTGCACAACTAAAAATATTTCAACTTACCTAGCTACGTGTACATCCAACTTCAGACATGGGAGCCAGCATGACTGCTGAAGTGTGCTGGACAGCTCCCAGGAAAAGCGCATGCTGAATCACAGAATCACCCCTCTGACATTATGCTCTCCTTTTCTTGGCAGAAACTCACTTGATAACTTACTCATTGCCATTTACTTGGCTTCAGAACTCCAGTTTCCATGATTTAGATCCAAAAATTGGTGGCCCAAATGTGGTAGTACGCATAACTCATCCAGTTTCTGCAAAGGGAGCCACGATGGTATCCGGGTAGTCTGGCTGTTCAGCTGCCGGAGAGGTCAGGCAGGAACTGTACAGAATCAGGAAGAGGATGTGATGGTTGGAAGCAATTAAAGTGTTTGCCAAGGAGCCTGTGTACCACCAATTTTGAAATGAGTATAATTGACCTAATGAATTGCATAGCAATATTCCTGCACAGCTTGAAGAGATTAAACTATTTCGTCTTTAAATTAACATCATTGTCTCTTAATAATTCTTGAAGACATAATTGGGCCTGATCTTGTTTTCTTTGAATAAATTGTTTATTCATGGGAAATAAATCTTGACATCTGGGTTGGCTTTGACCTAATGAGGAAATTTTTTATTGTAGAGGATTCTGATCTTTTAAAATGATTCTAAAAATGGTTTCAGAAAAACTTCACACTTACTACTACTGAAATAATTATATAGATTAAAGCTGTTTGGTACCTCCAACAATCTGTCTTTCTGACCAGGAAGGATGGGAGTTACGCTTGGCCCTGAATTGAGTACGTAGTAAGCAATCATCCTGTATTATTTTCACTGCTAAACATTCATGTGAGTGATCTGCTCATGCCATCTCTGTTTCTTCACACTTACCTTCTTAACTCTTTGCACAGTATGGCTTCTATTTTGCCACCCTACCAAACTGCCATTCTTAAAAAACGATTGTCCTCCCCATTTTGCCTTTGAACACATTAAAAATGTCACCCCTATTATCATGTTCTGCTTTTATAGCATCATGGACACTGAGATACACAGGTTTTCACGTTTTCTGATAGTCTTACATACACTTACATTCATATGTACACACACACACACACACACACAAGCATGTGTTTCATGTAACTTGGGTGTCCACACAATACAATGCTAATTTTTGTAACTCATCTTTACTGTTGTTTTGAGATTGTATTTTCTGATGGCAGAATAGGTTATCTTGCTCACTTACATATGACTTTAGGATTTCCAATCCTTCTAACCTTGAAGGTGATGTGTATTTACGCTTTTTACAATATTACTCCCATCCTAACTTTTTGAACACCACATGCAGTTGTCCTTAATTTCAGTGGTGATTCAGAAAACACTGTAAAGCTCGCAGCTTCTCAGGGTAAGCAGATACAATGAGAGCATGGTTATACTCTAGTCTCATATCACTGAATTGCAGGGGTTCTATTAAATTCTTCACATAGAAGCTAACTCTGTAGTGGTAAAAGGACATGGTTACACTAATGCGACCCTGAAACAAAGCGTCCCAAGTGCACAACGGAAGTCAGCCGGTTCTCCACGACCAAAAAAGTTCCTTCCATCAGTCCAAATCAAGAGTCAAAACGATGTTGTTAACCTTTTTTGATACCAGAGGGATTGTTCTTTATGAATTTGTACCAAGTGGATAGTCAACCAAGATTACTATTTGGAAGTGCTGAGAAGGCTCGTAAAAAGTTAGATGAAAACAACCTGAATTTTTCACCAACCCCGGCTCTGGCGTCACCACAATACACCAGCTCACACAGCACTGTCTGTGAGGGAGTTTGTAGCCAGCACACACATAACTGTATGGAACACCCTCCCTACTCACCTGATCTGCCCCCAGTGCCTTTTTTCTTTACCCAAAGATAAAACATTGAAAGGAAGACTTTTTTTTTTTTTTGAAAGGAAGACTTTTTGATGACATTCAGGACATCAAGTGTCATATGACAACAGCTCTGATGGTCAGTCCAAAAAAAGAGTTCCAAAGTTGCTTTGAAGGGTGGACTAGGCACTGGCATCAGTGCATAGTTTCCCAAGGGGAGGCCTTCAAGGTGACTGTAGTGATATTCAGCAATGAGGGATGGACGACTTTTTCTAGGATAAGTTTGCAAACTTAATTGTCCGACCTCGTATAATGATTTTAAGAAAAATTTGAAAGATTCTGCTGCTAGCATCTTTATGCATCAACATTTTCCAAGGTTCTAGGTTCATATTGAACCCAGTTCTTGAATTTGAGGCCAGAGAAAACTGCTTTCAGGTACTTCAGAGACAAAACGAGGGATAATCATTCTTGGTTCCATTTTAGGATGCTTATGGTCGGTGCTTACATTATTCAGAGTAAAGCAGGTACAAAACATACCAGTCTGTCCTATAAATATTGAGTGTCTCTAATGTTAAATACATATAGTACATAATTACAGTAAAAATCCAGCTGCCAATGAAAAAAATGAGTAAGTGTACTGAAATGCCATTTTGTACATAATGCTAAAAAATCAAGGTCCATGGATTTGTGAAAAATTATAAAAGGAGAAGTTAGTCTATGGAATCAAAGAAAGCTTCTCTAATTTATTTTTGAGCTTCAATCTGAAGTATAAGTAGTTTATACCAAAGTATACATGTGTGTTGAGATAAAATGTAGATAAAAGGTAGGTGTATTTCATAATATTATATATGCCATGCTTTTATAAGAATATTTCATTCTACATAGATTTTTTAAACAATATGTCATAGATGGTATGTCTTGCTTAGCTGAATCACTGTTCTCCATCCAATATCAAAGAACAGGCAATTAATGTTTGTGGACAGTGAATGATAGAGAAAGTGAACTGTGCTTTTGCCCAAGCGTTCAATGCCGTGTCCGGTGAAGCAGGCACAACCAGCCAGTCAGCCTTTGAATGTTCTAGGCAGTAGTACATGCAAAGTGTCTCTCCAACAGGATGAAAAGTAACATGTACTGAATTGACACTGTCTTTGTTAGCTTTGTGCATGCTATGCATTTAAAATTTCTTATCTTTATTCCCAGTCTCTGCATTTTGGGTCATTGTTAATTCTTTTTTATTATATGCTCAATAAGATAGTAAACATTATGTTCAAATGAGCAGACAATTTTGAACAGACATAGTATTTCTAGAAAAGAGTGTGTACTCCTTACCTTAACTACCACCCTTTTTTCCCCAGTAACATTTGCAAGAAACTCATAATCATTATCCTTTAGTTACAGATGAAAGATGGCTTAGATGGTGTCCATATTGTCAAATAAAAATAAACTAATTTATAGGAATGGTTATTACAGTATGAACTTTAGCACAATGAGGTATCTCTTTGATTTAAATTATTTCTAAATCTAGTTTCCATCTTCGTACTTACACAGTGTTCAAGCATTGCTTCTGACTGTCCAGGGTTTGCTACCGTGATTCCGGACCTTCATTAGTGGAGTCAGCACTTAATAGAAAAATGGAGTGAGAAATAATTGCTAGCACAAAGCATTGTCAAGAAGCATAAAGTGAGGTGAGAGCATCTACTGCATTTTGCCGTGTATAATGCACTCCCATGTATAATGCACACTCATGTTTTTGGCCCAAACTTTCAGGGAAAACATCTTTTGTTTTAAGTTTTAATTCAAATTTTTATTTGTTTATATTTAGGTACTTGTTTTTTGTATTGTAACGGAATTTTAGCACTTATTTCTTAATATATTATGATACAAAAATTTATGTAAAAAGTATGATCGTTACAAAACACAAGAACAGATAGAAAGTACAAGAAATTTTATGTGTAAATTTTTTTATTACAAAAACTGATTACTGTATTCCAGAGTATTATTTTCTATATGGATATCATTATTGATTTCTAGAGTTACACTTTGAACTCAAAAGCATAAATAAAAGAATTAAAAACATTTATACAGATACAGAATTAGTACTACCTGTGTATAATGAGCATCCTTATTTTTCCCTCACAGATTTGTGCAAAAAAATGTACATTATACATGGCAAAAATTTTATATATATAATATATATATTATATATATATGTATACACACATACGTATATGTGTGTATGTGTGTGTGTGTGTGTGTGTGTGTGTGTGTGTGTGTAAAATCTGACCACTGATAATAAGCTGCTGGAATAAGCCTGCTAGCATCTTTTTGCACAATGTAATTAGGAATTCCTCAGAGTGTACTTATTTTCAGGAACAGTGTAGAATATAGCAGGCTGTGGAGTCAGACTACAACAGTAATTTTGAAGATACCATTATGTGTGTCCTTCAGATCAATCATCTATCTAGTCCTATAAAAATATGCCTGAATCATACGAAGAGAAAACATATTGTAGATAAAAATTCAATAATTTTTATGGAATCATCTAAACTGTGGAGGAGAGGCCTTACTGCTCCTAGCAGAGTGGCATGTGTAAGTGGGACAGATTTGTCTCTCATTTCACCCCAGAACACTGGAAGGTTCTGGCTCCATGGGAGTTCTAGTAAGCTCGTATTGTAAGCTGTATTTAGCATGGCCATTCCTCCCACTGCACAGTAGATATGATGGTAACCAGGAAAAGAGGCAGTAAAAGCACCACATTTATAGCAGTTAAATGTAACTGCATTGGCTGTTGTGTCCAACAGAGGCAGCTTTGCCCAAAGCATGCTGCATAGTAGTAAATTGTACTTGTCCAAAAGCACCTGTAATACACTCCATAGAAATGCCTAGAAATGTTTACTGAGGGTCTTTTCTGAGTCCTGTGGCCCTGCATTAGCAGATGGGGCAGTTTCTGAAGTAAGATAATGAATGGTGTTGAAGATGTGTTAGTTTTAACTGTGGAATGCAAGGTAATGCTCAGGATGCACATATGAATTAGTCTTCACATTACAGCCATTGCTTGCTTATTTGACAATGTTTTTCCTTTTCTCCTATCTGTCCTCTTGCCTCTTTTCTGAGAAATGCTGTCTTCTGTTTCAAAATTGTCTGGCTTCTGGCAGAAGTAAAGAGACACAATTCAGGATGCTATATTAGTAGCCCAGGAAAAGAAAGTTATATCTGTGATGTTCTTGGCCAGTCCAGAATATAAAGAAAACATACCACCATAAATTTACTCCTCTCATGGTTAGCAGTAAATAACAACACAGACTTCTCTGTACTGCAATTTAAAACTCCCATGGACGAGAAAAAAAAGCTTCTAGTGAATTTTGAAAGATGATCCTTTATATAACCTCTGAGACATAAAACTTCTCAACACTTAAAGAGGAATTTGAAAACTGATTTATGTTAATTCTTGATTGAGAAAGAAGTATTCTGACATCCTAGCTTTAATCAGATAAAAAGCAATGGCTTTGAAAGGCTTAGGCTTTTCTTTTTATAGCTGAAGAATATGATTATCATCTGCTTGATTTTGTTAGAGCATCAAATAATAATGGTTGTACTAAACGTGAAAAACTTAAAAATTTTAAACATTAACCATCCATAACTTTGAAAATTTTCCAGTTATTTCAATGAAAGAATATGCATTATGTGTCATGGCTTAGAATACCAATAATTGGAAAACATTTGTACATGTTCTATCAATGGCCCTTTAATATTTTCATTCCATTGGAAGAAGTCTGGTTGTATATAATATTTAATGTTCATTGTCTTAGGTGTAAATGCACAACATTACAATATAACCATAGGAAAAAATAGTACTAGTGTCACAGGTAAGCCTCGTAAATAGAAAGTTGTGACAAAAATGTCAAATGTTATACATAGTTCAGTGGAGCAAATTAAGATAAATGCAGTTCAGTTGTATTGGTTTATACTGTAGCTTAGCTAAAAGTTTGTTTTTTCTGTTTTGTTATATGATAAGGCATTACAATGGTTGTGAAAGTTTACCCTCTGTATCTAGGCAAATTTTTCATGCTTCTGTCAATGTTGTGTACCATTTGATTTTAATTCATGAATATACATAGTTTGTGGGAAGATTTCAGAAGAGATGGTATGAATCAATCAAAAAGTTTTCTTGTTGCAAGAAATCTGCATCTCAAATGTTTCAAGTATTGATTGCTTATAGGAAAAGAAAAGGAAAACATACATTACTACAAAATCTAACATTTATGTGGCTAAAGATCTAATCATCGAACCTCAGTGTGAGGGTTTTCCACTGGATGACTCACTGCTTCAGACTGAGCCATCATTCCGATATCCATTTACAGTAATCGTGGGGTTTAGTTCACCATCTTGTGGGATACATCCTGTTCGTAAATCCGTGGTCCCCAAAGTTACCTATGTAACTCCCACCTTCAGCCCATTGGTCAGAGCTAGTCAGGTGACCCTCCGGCAGCTCTCTTTAATACAAGCTTGGACAATTAATCTTGCAAAGTCCTCCTAGAATATCACTGTAGTCACCTTTGAAGTGCTCCCCTTGGGAAGGTGTGCACCAACACCATTGCCTAGCCCACCCTTCAAAGCAGTTTTGGAACTCTTTTTCTGGAGTGGCCACCAGAGTGGTCATCCTGTGACCCTTGATGTCCTGAATGTCATCCATATGTCTTCCTTTCAATATTTCCTTTATCTTCAGGTAAAGAAAAAGTCACTGGGGGCCACATCAGGTGAGTAGGGAGGGTGTCCCATACAGTTATGTGTGTGCTGGCTACAAACTCCCTCACAGACAGCGCCGTGTGACCTGGTGCATTGTCATGATGCAAGAGCCAGGAGTTGTTGGTAAAAACTTCAAGTCATTTTGGTCTAACTTTTTCATGCAGCCTTTTCAGCACTTCC
>PVJL010014705.1:0-27031 GCA_004026885.1 Lyroderma lyra
CGGGGCTCGGTGCCGGGGCTCGGGGCTCGGGGCTCGGGGCTCGGGGCTCGGGGCTTGGGGCTCAGGGCTGGGTCGGGGAAATGCCAGGTTTCTGAGTCCGTGCTGGGCCCCAGGCTGAGCACTTGTGTTGTGTGTCTCTGACCCTTGGAAGAACCCTACTGAGTGGTGTCCAGTGTTCTGCCCACTTTCCTGATGAGCAGACTGACGTCTTCGGGATGAGTGACCTGCCAAGGTCACTGGCGGGCATCCTGCCCTCCACCACAGCGTCCACCATGAGTGGCCCCGGGACTAACAGGGGCCGCCCTCTCTCCCTGCGGGGTGCTGCCCTGAGCACTGGCGGAGCCCTGGTCTCTGGAGCTGGGCTTTGCCCTTAGGACTGTCATCATGTGTCCAAAGTGCTCGGCCCCATGTGGGAGGCTGACGGGTGGGGACCAGGACCTAGCATGGGAGGGGAGGGGACCTTCCTCATCAAGAGTGGCACCCGAGCAGGAGTCAGGAGGGGAGCCATGGGGTCCGAGTGGGGCAAACCCCCAGACTGGCAGACAGCGGGGCTCAGGGTCCGCAGGGATGCTGCTCGCCTGACAGGTGACAGCTGCAGCCCAGCTCAGACTCCTGTCACCGCAGGAACTAAGGAGTGTCGGGCTGGGCAGGGGTGACCCCAGCAGGTGCCGCTGTGGGGGGCCTTCAGCACAGGTCCTGGCAGGGAGAGGGGTGTCCCATGGACTCGGGGGTCAGCGCAGGGCTCAGCTTCTGGAATCCCCATGGTGAAGTCGGTAGGGTGTGGCGGGGAAGGATGTTGGTGGCCTTGTCCCAACTCACAGGGTGACGATGACGCTGGTGGGGTTCATTTCCGCGTTCACCACGCATTTGTTTACGTGGTTCTCTTGCGGCGGCCGCAGGGCGTTTAGACGGACCGCCCGCCGCGCCTCCCGGAGTGGTCGGCCCCCGCTGTGTGCTGGCGGCAGCTTAGCCCAGGCAGGGTGTTCCCGCCGTGGGACACGGGGCACAGGGACACGGGGCACAGGGACACGGAGCACCAGGGACACGGGGCACAGGGACATGGAGCACCAGGGCCACGGCACGGGAACACGGGGCACAGGGACACGGGGCACAGGGACACGGAGCACCAGGGCCACGGCACGGGAACACGGGGCACCAGGGACACGAGGCACAGGGACACGGGGCACCAGGGACACGGCACAGGAACACGGGGCACCAGGGACATGGGGCACAGGGACACGGGGCACAGAGACATGGGGCACCAGGGCCACAGCACAGGGACACGGGGCACCAGGGCCACAGGGCACCAGGAACACGGAGCACCAGGGACACGGGGCACCAGGGACACGGGGCACGGGAACACGGGGCACCAGGGACACGGGGCACAGGGCCACGGGGCACCAGGGACACGGCACAGGGCCACGGGGCACCAGGAACACGGAACCCCAGGGACACGGCGCACGGGAACACGGGGCGCCAGGGCCATGGCACAGGGACACGGAGCACCAGGGACACGGCGCACCAGGGACACGGCACAGGGACACGGGGCACCAGGGACACGGGGCACAGGGACATGGGGCACCAGGGACATGGGGCACAGGGACACGGGGCACCAGGGCCATGGCACAGGGACACAGGGCACAGGGACACTGGGCACAGGGACACGGGGCACCAGGCCCTCGTCTCCGGCCACTTCATCTCAGAATGACCTTTCTCTCTGTGCCCTTTGGGGAGCAGGCTGGGGCGTCGGGGAGGATGCCCCCCAGGACCCTGACTGATGTGGGGGTGGGAGGGCCAGAGTAGGACGGCCCTGGGGCTGCAGTGCTGGGGGGGGTCCTTCAGCCGGGTGATGGCGGCGGCTGTGTCCTTGTCCAGGCCACAGAGGGATTCTGACCAGGTGTGAGGAGGCTCTGGGAACAAAAGGAGGTGGCACTGTCTTCACCTGTCTCCTCAGCTGTCCAGCCTCTAAGGGTGGGGGACGCTGTGGTCACTCCCTTATGTTGTTCCTGAGTCTGCTGCCGCGTCCCCAGACCTGCTGTACCACCAGGGTGTAGCAGCAGCCGTCTGCAAGCCGGGAAGCCCAGCCCATGTCAGGGACACACTACGCCCTGGGACTTTGCTAGACGGGTCATGCTGTCCCCAAATCCCCGGGCTCCCCTGTGCAGCCCCAGGTCAGTCTTCTGGGATGCAAACGCCACAGAGAAACACGCTGGTGGCACCTGCTCTATTTCAGCCTCGTGGAGCGATGTCCCCAGTGGATCGAGCCCACCCGGGCAGGGCAGGACTCCTGGCCAGGAGGGTGAGGCAGGGCCAGAGGGCGGCCGAGCTGCGGCCAGCAGGGGGACCTCGCTGCACAGGTACGTCAGCTGTGTGGGCCCCCAGGGGTGCTCGAGGGCCCTGACCCCTCTCCTGCCCAGACGGAGGCGGCGGCTCCAAGAGAGGTGGCTGTGTTTTTGCCTGTGTAGGGCTGAGCACTTAGCCCTCGTCCAGCCGCTGGGGCAGGGGTGGAGGGGGCGAGGGGACGTGCATCAGGCTGGCTCCGCTGTCCTGCACCCGGGCTCCCGGCTGACCCCACTCGGCTGACACCAGCCCAGGCTTGAGCCCCAGCCCTGCCCCTAACGCTGGCCCTGGGAGCCCACCCCTGCCCCCAGCACCTCACTCTGTGGCTCAGGCCGAGCCTGACCTTCGGCCCTGGCCAGCTCCGTCCCCACACACAGCAGCTACTGACCCCTGCGTCCTGGGAGGACGGGGGCGCTGCCGGATGCCCAGCAGGAGTTCAAGGCCTCAGCACGCGGTTGCTGAGTGACGAGGGTTATTATGCTGTCACGGGGCTGCTGGAACTCTCTCCCACCCTGCTGGGAGGCAGCTTGTTAGGAAGGCCTCCCAGGCCGTCGCCCAGGGCCCAGCAGCCCACCGCGCCCACCCAGTGTCCATGACCACCCTGAGGGTCTCCCTCTTGGGCCAGAGGACAGGAGCGGGCCAGCATCCGAAGCGGGGCGGCGGCCGGCCCGCCTTGAGCAGCAATGGCTGCTGGGCCACAGAGCACGAGGCTGCCCCGAGGACGCGCCCAGGACAGGTGGTGACTGGGCTCGCCAGCCCTGCCCGTGCCGCTGGCCCTGTGGCCATGCCAACCTGCCCGGGGAACTGAGCCAGCCCACTGCAAAGACGGCCAGAGGCAGTGGCCCCGATACTCAGGGTCCCGAGGAGACCGGTCGGGGCGGCCAGCACTGAACCTAGGTAGTTGGTCCTGGTCAGCACACCTGGCCGGCTCGTGTCACTGCCAGGGAGATAGCCATGCCTTCCCCTGAGGGACTTGGGGGCCAGCGTGTGCCTGCTCCCCGCGCCTCAGTTTCCCCACCTGTCCATTGGGCTGATCTGCACTGCCACACGCGGGGGTATTTTACTGGCCCTGCGTTCCTTTCTGTCTGTGGGTGTCCTGGGACGGGAGGCATGGGGAACAGGAGGGGTGCTGGAGGCAGAGGGGTGCAGTGTGCGATGCTCAGCCGGTCTCCACACCTGACCGGCTGGGTCTGCTTCTCTCCCAAGGGCAGACGGGCTGCGTCCACCTACAGCCGAGGACGGCCTCATGGCGGCTCTGAGGGGGCCCGGGCCCTCTGCCTCGCCGGGCACCCTGTGGAGGGCGCCCTTCGAGGCCTGGTCTGACCACACTGAGAAGCCAGGTGTCCCGAGGAAGGCCTGCGGCCACCCGGAGTGGACAGCAGGCGAGGAGGCCAAGGACGGGGACAGCTTGGTGTCATCGGGTCGCCTCTCTGGCTCCTCGGGGGGCCACGAGTCGTGCGCACCTCCCCACGGGCCCTGGAAGGAGAGGCCCCCCCAGGTGCTGGGGTCCCTGCGGCAGCTCAGGCACAGCAACCCGCGGCTGGAGCAGCTGAGGGCCAAGATTCGGGCGCAGGCCCAGTGGCAGGCCAGCTGTGCCTCCCTGGGCACCTCGACTCGGTCCAGCGCCTCACACCTCTACCAAGCCTCCGTGCCAGCCCCCCGGAGAAAGGCCTGGAAGCTGAAGCACCCTGTCCCGGCCCCCGCCTGCGCAGGTCAGTGGCAGCCTTCTCGGGGGAGTGGAGGGGCTGCCAGGAGGGCTGTGCCGGTCACCTGGGTGGACCCACCGGGCTGGAGTCGAGTGCACTCTGCCCCCAGGAGGGGCGTGTAGCAGGGGCAGCCCGCCTGGACAGGTGGACAGGCACTGAGCTGGGCTGCAGCACAGGAAGGACGGCTGAGAGACGGGAGCCCGAGGTGTGGTGGGGACGGCTGGCATGGGGAGGGGGGGACGGGCTGGCATGGGGGGGACGGGCTGCCCCGGGCCCGGAGGGGCTGCTGCAGGTGAAGCAGGTGGGTGTCACGGTCAGGTGTGTGGACCTAATGTCAGAAACACCTTGAAAAGCCTGCGGGGATTGCAAAGGGCGTCACAAACAAGGCATGTCCGGCCCTGGGGCGTGGGTGGGGCTGGGGCTGTAAAGGACCCTCGGACCCTCGCCAGAGACACCACCCTATGGCTCCTCACTGGGCAGGCACGTGACTTTTCCTAGGGGACAGGGAAGGTGATTTCTTTTCTCAAAAAATCATTATTGTGAAGATAAAACACATACAGCATAAACCCGACCCTCTCAGCCACGTTTTGGTGCCAGCTCGGTGGCACCAGGCACAGTGACACTGTCGTGCGCCTGTCACCTCCGTCGTCTCCAGGACATTCTCATTGTCCCACACGGACGCCCTGTCCCCATAAACACTCCCCCCTCCCCCGGCCCCCGTCTGCTTCCTGTCTCTGTGACTCTGAGTCCTCGGGGACCTCACCTGAGTGGGTCCTACAGGCCCTGTCCCCCTGTGACATTTTTCTCCAAGGAAGGGCCACCGCTCTTCATCTGAGCGCATCTACAAAGGACAAAGAGTGGAACGAAAATGGTGGACATTCCCTGGAGGCATGCCCCCCACTACTGCCCTGGTTGACACTTCGGGGGGTGTCCCTCTCAGTCCTTATTCTCTCTGCGAAAGCGGGACTTTGCGCGCGTTCATGCTCCGGGCTTCAAACGGCACACGGTGGCCAGCGTGGGGCACACGGAGCCCGGCTCAGCACCGGCCAGGCAAAGCCACAGGTGGGACACGGTGCTGGCCCCGCCAGCCCGCCTCCGTCCAGCCCAGGCGTGCCTCGTCGGCCCCATGGACGCCCTTGGCCTGGGGCCTCAGGCGAAGGCACCGTGCAGCAAAGCTGAGTGGCCGGCGGCCGGGGGTTTGGAGGGTGCATGGAGGCCCTCTCCGCTTTTGCACTCTGCTCCAGGCTCAGGCACCCTGAGTGCGGCCGGGCGTGCAGCCCAGGACAAGGCGGCCCCAGGCCAGGGGCGCGAGCCCTCCACAGGCCGCCAGCGACAGGCCGCAGGTGAGTGGCTCTGTGGCCGGGCACCCTGGGCGATGCTCATGCTGCAGGGCTGGCAGTGGGTCGGCACACTTCGCCCAGGAGCCCAGGGAGCCCTGGGGTTTGGCTCACTCATTCACTCGACAGGAGGGGTGAGGCTGGGGAGGCAGAGGGGAGCGGCTCCCGGGGGCCGGGGCAGCAAGCCGGGGGGCTTGCTCTGGCTGCAGAGCAGGAGGCGGGCAGGACCCTCACGGTGCTCCCCAGGGCCGCGTCGGGGAGCCCCTGCGTGCTGCCCCTGCTCACCTCTCCCCCCCGCCCCCTCTCTCCCCCGAAGCCCCACAGGAGGAAACCAGAAGGACGAGAAACAGTTCTTGCAAAAGAGAGAAGTCCCCCAAGCCGCCCACCCCCAGAAGGGCCACCACAGACAAGGGTAAGGTCGCTCTGTCTGGGGCCAGCCGGGCTGGGGGATGGGACCTTGCAGTCTGGCTCACCAGGTGGGCACACGGTGCCAGGATGGCCAGCCGGTGGCCAGCGGCTACCCAGAGCACTGTGCACACGGCTCTGCGACCTGCAGGGCCAGGGCTTGAGCCATGGTGGGGGCGCCTCCGTGCACGGGCAGGGGCAGTGCTGGCCTCGCATTCTGCCTGACGCGAGGTCAGAGGGCGTGCCGCGGGCCACGTTCATCATCATAACCGCCGTGTCACCCTGAGGGCGCTGACATTAGTTTCTGTCAGGTGGACTCTGGCCACCAAGGGAGCAGCAGGTAGGTCCCACCCACCCAGGGGGCTGTCCCCCGCGGCCCCCCACGCCGGTCCTCTCCAGCCCTCGAGCGAGGAGCCTGTTGTGACCCAGAGGCACGCACGGGCTGGCCCGCGGCCCACAGCACACCGACGCACGTGGGACGGGCGTGCGTGAAGGTGGGCACCTGGGACGGTGAGCCCGACAGACGGGTCTGCTTTCCTAACGTGCTGTCGCCGTGTTGCTGCCTTTGGTTTTGGGGAAACGGGCTTCCCGAGTGGCCTGGGCTGGGATTTAGATTTCCGGCAGCCAGCCCCCCTGAGCACGGGTGGTGGGCACGGCCTCGGGCGGCGTCCACCTCCTCGACCGGCCGAGCGTTTGCGGGGCGGTGGGCAAGTTCTGTCACGTGGTCTCGGGGGCCGCACGCAGGACTCCTGATTCAGGGCTGGGCGGGCGTTGGCGCCAGCCCTGATGACTGTGTGGAGCTTGTTGCGAGGGGACCCCACCCTCAGGCTGGGCGGGGGTGACGGGGGAGGCGGCACCCCCCGGGACGTGCCTTGAGAATGTTCTCGGCGGCCGGGTGAGTGGCGGTGCCCAGTCCCCAGCCGGGTGCGTGCCATGCACGCTGTGGACATCAGCTTCCAGGATTCTCATCGCTCTCCTCGGAGGTGCTCAGCCTGTCCTGGGGCCCCACAGCAGCCAGGGCTGGGCCATGACCCGTCCAGCTCCGGGCCCGTGCCTCAGTTTCCCCCACGGCCTGAGGTGACAGTCCTGACCGCGGGGAGAGGGCGGTGTGTGCTGTGCCCCGGGTCATCACGCTTCCTTCTCCGCAGCTTGGTGAGCCCTGCGTGCCGTGGGGCAGCGAGCTCACACAGCTGGCAGGAGGACCTAGAACCCCGACCCCGAGGGGGGGTGCTGGGAGACATGGAGAAGGTTCCGGAAGGTCCCCTGAAAATGCACGAACCGTCACAATTTCCTGCACCGTTGTCTGCCCCACTCCCTCATCTTTTTGGTTTGTTTTATTTTAATGGCTCCCTTGAAAAATGGCCTGCATTCTGCCTGATGCGAGGTCAGAGGGCGTGCCACGGGCCGCATTCATCATCAGAGCCGCCGTGTCACCCTGAGGGCGCTGACCATTAGTTTCTGTCAGTGACGCAGTCACAGCTGGCTAAGGAGAGACGCATCAGGGCTCAGAGGTCGGAGTCACAGGACTTGGGAATTGGATGAATGAGGAATTTGCTGTAGTTAACAAAAAATTAAATCACAATAGTTATAAAATATTCATCCATCCGGCAGAGGAAAATGAAGCCCGATGTTTAATTTCCGATTATGTCCCCTCACTTTGCATTTTTTATCATAGATTAGGTCGGCCCGGAGCGCTGACAGGGCACTTGGGGACTCCATCCAGTTCCACAGATTAAAAACCCTCCCGTAAAAAAATTAATTGTCATCAAACTGCTCAGTAGCAGGAAGAAAACGTGCCCCTCAGGACGCATGTATTGACCTGGGCCTTCTGGCCGGCTAATGGGGAAGCTGGGCGCCCAGCCGAGGAGGGGCCGTGGCTCGGGGCGAGGGGGGTCTGGCCAGCAGCAGCCCCCGCCCCACTGGGCAGCCCGCCCAGTGCCCCAGCACGGCAGCTACAGGGACCCGGACCCCAGGCGTCTCTCTGGGACACCCCGGCCCACTAGTCCCCCTCAGAGAGCCCAGAGGTGGCCTGGTGGGCAGTCCCAGTGTCAGCCCTGGCCTTGGACTCAGCCCTGAGCCACCAGAATCCCGACCTTTCTGGGTCCAGCTCCTGGAGTGGCACTGACCGCATCTTCTTCCTTGTGTGTCTGTGGGGAGATGTGTGTAGATGGGGAAACTGAGGCACAGAGAAGTTAAGTCACTTGTCCAAGGCCTGAATTTAAACCTAAGTCTGGGACTTCTGAGACCAAGCTCCTAACCTCTGGTGTCCCCAGGGACCTGGGAGGGGGTGGTTAGAGTGTCCTAGAGGGGATGTGGCCTCCTTGTCCTGTCCTATTGAGCTGTGGCTCATGGAGGACATGGCCCTGGGGGACACTTCCTAGACAGGCATGGCTTTACAAAGGGTATGACTTTAAGAAGGCGGGGACTTGGGGTTCTGTCCCAGAGAGGGTGTGGGCTGGGTGTGTCCCCAGGGGCCTTCCTGGGAGTGTGGCAGGGCATGGCTCTGGGTGGTCCCTTCCCCTTCCTGGAAGGGCAGCTTCAGGACCGAGGCTGATGTCTCTGGATCTGGGCCTTTAGGAGGGGGTTGTGTCTACAGGTTGCATGTGCTAGGGAGGTCCCTGACCTTATCTGTCCCCTGTCCCCAGGTGGTCAGCTCTCTGGGTGGTCTCCGCTGTAAGGCACAAATGCCCGAAGGGCAGGACAGGTTTTGGCTCGGGTGGTCTTTCCCGAGGTTTGCCCTGGGCTGGCTCCCGGGAGAGGGGCGGCATGTGTTTGCACGTGCATGTGTGTCTGTCTGTGTGCATGCATGTATGTGCATGTCTGTGCATGCGCACACGTGTGGCATCTTTGTGGGTCCTTGTGTGCACGTGTACGTGTGTCTATGTGTGTCCTTCTGTGTGTGTGTGTGTCTGTGTGTGCGTGCATGCATATCTTTGTGTGTCTGTGTGCAGGCATGTGCAGGGTTGCATGGGTCTGTGTGTGTCTGTGTGGGTCTCTGTGTGTGCACGCGTGTGTGTGACTTACAAGCTGGCAGCTGGGGCCCCTGCCAGGGCCATCGCGGATGGGTTTGTAACGACGGCAGAGCTGATATCGGCGTTCGGTGAGTGTAACGAAGTAAAACCTTGATCAGTGATGTTTATTATGTGACAACAGTTATTAAAGAAAGCTCGCTTGTGTCTAGGATGCACTCTCTGGGACCCCTGGTCCTGCCAGCCTGGGCGTCTCTGTTGACCGCCCTCATTCATTGAGTCTCACCCTCTTAAAAACAGATCGTTTGCTGGGCTCCATGCACATGCGCTGTCGGCCAGTGGCTGTTACCCTCACTATGGTTACTGTTGCCGGCGGCCAGTGGCTGTTACCCTCACTATGGTTACTGTTGCCGTCGGCCGGCACGTACTGAGCGGGCGCTAGGGTCCGCCTGGGTCTGTGTCGGGTTCTGACGCAAAGCTGTAGGGAGTGGGTCTTACCGCCCCCGTTACTGAAGAGGAGCCCGAGACTCAGAGAAGTCAGGCCGTCCCGGGACAGCCCTGCCTTTTGCTGGCTGCTGGCTGACGGTGTGGCGCTGCCCCCGAGGGGCCTGGGCAAGAGGGGCTTCCACCCGAGCCCCTCCAGGAGCACGTGGACTGGCTCCCGGGCTGCAGGGAGCCGCCAGCCTCCCACTCTGGGCCGGCATTCGCAGCCCTCGGCCCGCCGTGTGTCTTCTCTGTTTAAGATTCTGAGCTGGTTGGTGTCTCCGCCTGGAGGAGAGGACAGGCTCTGGCGCGGGTGCTGCTGGGGCCCCCTCCGGCCCTCCCACGACTCCAGAGTCAGGCGCCCCCAAGGGACTCCGCTCCAGCCACAGAATTAGGTACCTTGTGCCTCTGCCTCGGCTCCTCCTCGCCCTGCTGTGGCATCTGGGGGTGGTCACAGAGGGAAGGAAGTGGCACGGGGGTGCAGGAGCAGCACCTCGCTCCCAGCAACCCGCCAAGCGCCCTCCAAACCCACCAGCAGACGGGAGACTCTGGGAAACCATTGTATTTACTGTATTTTGCCCTGTAGAGTGTGCATGTTTTTGTCCAAATTTTTTATGGGAAGAATAAGAATGGACATTATATATGGGCGGTACTAATTCCGTATCTATATAAATGTTTTTAACTTTTTAATTTATGCTTATGAGTTAAACGTGTAACTCTAAAAATCAATAATAAGATCCATATGCAAAATAGTACCCTGAAATACAATAATCGTTTTTATATAAAATATTTTATACATTAAATGTATTCTACCTTGTATCTGCTCTTGTCTTTTGCAATTATGTTACATAAAATTTCTTGTACCATAATGTTAAAAAATAAGTGCTAAAATTCCTTTATAATACAAAAAGCAAGTACCTAAATATAAACAAATAAAAATTTGAATTAAAAAGTTAAAATGAAAGATTTTTTTCCCTCCCATGTATAATGCATTCCCGTGTGTAATGTGGTCCCATGTATACTGTGCACCCACGTTTTGGGGCCATTATACACAGGAGTGCATTATACATGGATGCACACTGTACACGGATGCACATTATACACAGGTGCACACTGTACATGGGTGCACGTTATCCATGAGAACACATTGTACATGGGTGCACATTATACAAAGGAGTGCATTATACATGGGTGCACATTATACATGGGTACACAGTGTACCCAGGTGCACACTGTACACAGGAGCACATTGTACACGGGAACACAACGTACACGGTGCACATTATACACAGGTGCACACTGTACACGGGTGCACATTATACATGGGTGCACACTTTACATGGGCGGACATTATACACAGGTACACACTGTACACAGGAGCACATTGTACACGGTGCACATTATACACAGGTGCACACTGTACACGGTGCACATTATACACAGGTGCACACTGTACATGGGTGCACATTATACATGGGTGCACACTTTACACAGGCAGACATTATACACAGGTACACACTGTACACAGGAGCACATTGTACACGGTGCACATTATACACAGGTGCACACTGTACACGGTGCACATTATACACAGGTGCACACTGTACACGGGAGCACATTGTACATGGGAGCACATTGTACACAGGAGCACAATGTACACGGGTGCACATTATACACGGGTGCACACTGTACACAGGTGCACACTGTACACGGGAGCACAGCATTATGGGAGTGCATTATACACGGGAGTACATTATACACGGGTGCACACTGTACATGGGAGCACTATACACGGGAGCACTTTGCACACAGGTGCAAATTATACACAGGTGCACACTGTACACAGGAGCACATTATACACAGGTGCACACTGTACACGGGAGCACTATACACGGGAGCACATTGCACACGGGTGCACAGTATATACAGGTGCACACTGTACACAGGTGCACACTGTACACAGGAGCACATTGTACATGGGAGCACATTATACACGGTGCACATTATACATGGGTGCACACTGTACATGGGAGCACATCATACACAGGTGCACACTGTACACGGCAAAATGTGACAGAAGCCTAGGAACAGGATTTCTGTCCCCAGAGGTGCCCTTTGGCTTTTAGGAGGCAGGGCATGGCCATTGGCGTTCCCGACTTTAGGGGATGCAGGGCAAGAGCCGGCAGGGGCTCTTTTAGGGACACCCCCACACACACTGTGCTGTTTTCACCAGGTGCCCAGGTGCAGCCTCGAGTCACCCAGATGTGGCACCTGCCCCTGAGGTCTTCTGCGAGTCACTGATGAGCACAGAGACCAAGTGGGGGTGGGGGTGGCCCTCCCAGGGGGATGGGAGCCAGGGTGCCTTGGGGAGGGGGCTGGCTCTGCTCCTCCCCGATTCCTGCAGGTCTGGCTACCTCTGTGACCTCCTGTCCTTTGCAGGTGATGGCAAGAAAGCTGGAGCTGCTGAGAGCTCCCCTGTCCCTCCCCGGACGCCCAGTCCGGCCTCCATCCCCAGTGACCTGCAGGCACCTGCCCTCATGCCCAGCCTGGCTTCCTGTGACCAGCCCGTGAACATCCAGTCTGCCATGGCCGTCCTTGGAGAGCTCCGGCAGCAAATCCAGGCAGGGCTGGAGCTGGCCCGGGGCCACAAGCTCAGGGGCGGGCGTGAGCACCGGACATCAAGGCTGTGGCTACGGGACCTGGCAGGGAGGAGGCACCGGGGCACCCAGAGTGCCCCAGACGTGCAGGACACCTTTTCCAAGAGTCCTTGGGCCACAGTGGAGGGGACGCAGCCCTCCCTAGAGGGGACTGGGAGCTTCCCCCCAGGGCGGCGCTGCAGCACCTTGGCCAGGTGCGCATCCTATCCGCAGAGGGTCTGGTCGGCCCAAGGATGGGCCTCCTCCTTCGGGAGACCTGGGAGCCCCCCTGAAAGGCTGACCTGCTTCCCTCCGCGGCGGCCCTGGAGCGCCTCCGCCGGGCAGAGGACCCGGGCCCCTCGTGAAGACTGGGAGGCTGCCGCGCAAGAACCACGGAACACTCTGGAAAGGCCGAGCCCAGCCACTCAGCGGCGCTGGAGCGCCTCCTTCCCGCAGAGGGCTGGCACCCCATCCTGCAAAGGCAGGGGCTCCCTGCTGCCTCCCTCGGGGGCGAAGCCCACGGGGCCGCTGCCCGTGCAGAGCGGCTCTCGCAACGCACCGGGGGAGGAGAACGAGGCCCGGCCGCCGGCCCCCTGCCCGAAGCCCCGGGCGCTCTTGGGCCACCCCTGCAGCTCCGAGTCCCTGCGGGAGCTCCTGCGCCGGAAGGCGCTGGCGAGGCGGCAGGAGAAGGCCTCGGCCATGCGGGCGCCGGGGCCGAGGAGCCAGCGGCTGCGGGAGCTGTGCAGGAAGCCGAGGGGGGCCGTCCCCGTGGTCTCCCAGACGACCCCCGGGATCGTGACGTTTGTCCCACATTCTGCACAGTCCAGGGTACGCACTGGGGTGCGCACGGGGAGCTCAACCACTGCCTCCACTCCCCGAGTCCCCAAAGGCCTGCCTCCTGGGAATGTCGGGGCTCTGGAGGCACCCCGTTGCCTCTGTCCCAGCCCCTAAAGAGGGAACCTCGAGGAGTCCAGCCTGAGACTCCCCCCGTGGAGGCCGGGGTTGGAGTACGGGGGTGACCAGCTCTGAGGCCGGACAGGGTGTCTGGGCATTCTGGCCCGGGGTGGGACGCGGACTGTGTCCCTCTGTTGTAGGACCCGGAAGCCCCGGGGAGCCCGGGGTCGCCCGTGCTGCAGTGGAGCAAGGTGACTTCCGGTGTGGTGCTGGGGGACCAGGAGACCCCGGGCAGGTGGGTACGCAGGTGCGGCGGGCGGGGCTCCGGGGGCGGAGCTCAGGGGCGGGGCTCCCGGGGCGGGACTATGGGCGGGGCTGCGGGGCGGGGCTGCGGGGCGGGGCTCCGGGGGCGGGGCTGCGGGGCGGGGCTCCGGGGGCGGGGCTGCGGGGCGGGGCTGGGGCGTCACCTCTCACTAAGGCCGCCTTCCCAGCGCTGGCAGTCGCTCTGGGGTCTCCGTGGAATGCCGGTGGCCCCAGGCGCTCAGGCTCACTTGGCTCAGTGAAGGGTCGTGGGCTTCCTGGCTGAGGAGGAAGCTCATGGCAGGAGGCAGAGGAGGGGCCCCCTCAAGATGCCACCCACCAGGAGCCTCCCCACCTCACGCCACGGCTCACCCCGACCTGGCGTCCTTGGCAGCCCGTGCTCTGGGAGGGGGCTTCGGGCAGATGCCCTGGGGTTCAGCTCCCAGCCCTCTTTGCAGCTCCTCCCCCCCAGGTGGGATGGACCCCCCCCCCCGCCCGGGTCGTACACCCCTGGAGTTCCTCTGTCTGGCTCCCTTTTCTCTGAAAAGTGCAGATTCCCAGGCTACTCCCCCAGAGCCTGGGTCCGCAGGGCACCCCAGGGGTCAGCTGCCCCGGAGCCCAGGTCCACAGGGCACCCCAGGGGTCAGCTGCCCCGGAGCCCGGGTCCACAGGGCAGCCCAGGAATCAGCATCTCGAAACTTTTTAAAGCTGACATCCGGTAACATCCCAACAAGGACCAGGTCCTGGGTGTGCCACCCAGTGCATGTCCACACGCTGAGCTCACGTGCAACCCACACCCAGACCAAGAAGCTGGCCCCACCCGCCAGGGCCACCCCATGAACGTCCTGACCGTCCTCATACCATGTTGGGGGTCATCCCCGTGGCTGCAGGAGGCTGCCATCCCTTATCTCCATTCATTGTGCACTTTCTTTTTCATTTGAAAATAATTGTGGGAAAATACACAGAAAATTGACCACCTTACTCATTTTTAGGTGCCAGCTCAGAGGCATTAGGCACAGTGACACTGTTGTGCGGCCATCGCCTCCGTCGTCTCCAGGACGTTCTCATCGCCCCACACGGACACTCTGTCCCCATTAAACACTCACTCCCCCTCCCCAGCCCCAGCCCCACCGTCTGCTTCCTGTCTCTGTGACTCTGACTCCTCGGGGACCTCACATGGGTCCTACAGGGCCTGTCCTCCTGTGACCGGCTCACTTCCCTGAGTACCGTGTCCTTGGGGCCCATCGCGTGGTAGCAGGAGGCAGGCTGTCCTTCCTCTTCAGGCTGAGTGACAGTCCCCTGCGGCGATGGGACATGTGTGGTGTATCCTGTCTTGTTGGGACACTGGGGGTGCCCCCATGTCTGAGCTTTTGTGAATGACACGACTCTGAGCGTGAGGGTGTGCATGCCTGTTTGAGCCCCTGCGTTCGTGCTTCTGGATAAATACCAGCAGCGGGATTGCCGGGCCACATGGTGTCTGTGTCTGTGTCTGAGAAATGGCCGGGCCACTTTCCATCCTGGTGGCACCACTGCACATCCCTACTGGCATTGCACGCGTTGACAGTTTCTCCACATCTTCACCAGCACCTGCTGTTTTCTGGCGTGTTGTAGAAACAATACGATGATAATGGGTGTGAGGTGGTACCTCCCTGTGGTTTTGATTTGCATCTCTGATGACTCGCGATGTTGAGTGGCTTTCCGTGTCTGGACAAATGTCTCTTCGGGTCCTTTGCCTCTTTTTAAGTCAAGGTATTTGGTTTTCTTGTTGAGTTGTAGACGTTCTTTACGTGTTCTGGATTTGAATCCCCACGAGGTGTACGTTTTGTGAGTGTTTTTTTCCCGGCTTCCTGTTATCAGTTGTGTCCTCTGATGCACAGGCGTTTTAAGTTTTGAAGTCGGCTGATTTGTGACGTCTCTCGTTGCCTGTGCGTTTGGCGTCACGTCCAAGAAGCATTGCCACTTGTCCTCGTTCTCTCTGACAGCCGTGTGTAGTCGTATGGACGCTCCGTGACCAGTCCCACGGTCAGAAACGCGCTGTGAACGCACACGGGGTCCAGGAGCTGCTGCTCCGCCCTCCCTGCGCGTGCGTGTTTCTCACACGCCGCCGCAGACGGTGGCACGAGGCCTGACCCTCCGCACCCTCTCCCTGCAGCTTCTGCCTGTGTTTGAACCGAGCCTTAAAGCACCCTGAGACGCTGGAGACGGGGGGCCCCCAGGAAGGCTGGGCTGGCGCTCCCCCGCTGATGTCTGCCAGTTCCTCCCTGGGCTCCCCGAAGCTCCAGGACCCGGCCACCCGCTCCCCGCGCCCGGAGCTATGCGTCTACCTGGATCCCGAGGACGCCGAGCGCCTTGACACGCCGGGCCCCCTGCACTTCCGGTACAGGCAGGCGCGGCTGCAGGCCCTGGAGACCATGGCCAACGTCCTGAAGCAGCGCATTGACATTCTGACCGCCCAGCTGCTCGGGGTTGAGGCAGCAGACACTCTTGGGGACCCGGTCTCGGACTCTCCACCCTTGTGTCCCAGCACCGTGCCTGTGGCCTCCACGCCTGCAGCCCCAGCCTGCCCCAGAGGCTTGGTGCCCACCCGGGGCAGAGGAGCCACCCAGGACTGGGCAGATGTGCCAGTCAGGACGCTTCTCTCTCCTACCTGCTTGCTGGACAGCAGGACACCGCTGTGGAGTCCCAGCTTGGAGGCACAGTGGAGTGCGGGCTCGAGGGGCCACCTCGCCAGCAAGCCCCGAGGTAGGGCTGGCACCTGGGCCACAGATGGCCACCAGCCCCACTGCTGGCCGAGGGAGCCCCACTTTCTCCCTGCCCCTTGGTTTCTTCTCTCTGACGTGGGGACATAATGACAGTACCACAGTCGTTGTCCAGGCAATTGAAGAGGTGACCTAGGTGACAGTCCTGGCAGAGAGTGGCACCTAGTGAATTTTCCTTCAGACGCAGCAGTTGTCGCCGTCTTGGTTGTGGCTAGAGGAGGGGTGCAATTGGTCCTGAGGCTGATGCGCCTGCCACCTGCCTGCCACACCTACCTGCCACACCTGCCTGCCACACCTGCCTGCTGTGCTTCCTGAAGGCGGGTGGGGGGCAGGCTGAGGCAGCCGGGCGAGGCCCTGTGGCCACGGGGCCCCTCCTGCTGTGCGTGGCTGACCCTCCCTCGTGCCCCACCGGCCTTCATGCCGACTCCTGGGGAGTGACTGCTGCCCATCTCCCCGAAGGTCTCGTGGATGATGGACGTTCAGAGCTGGACAAGAGGCTGGCGAGATACGCAGCTTCCTCCCTGGCCCGCAGTCCCTTCGCAGGGAGGTAAGCCCGCGAGCACCCCACGCCTGGGCCACGAGCCGGGGCGGCCTCTCCCACGCCCAGTGCACGGCCCACGCTGGGTAAGGCCAGGAGCTTGGGCGCAGCCCGGCCTGGCAGCGGAGTGGCCCAGCAGCTCCTGACCCGTCCGTGCTGGCCCTGACACTGGGTGGGCTGTGGCCTCCGGACACTCTCTGGCCGGGCTGTGTGCAGCGGCCCCTGACCCAAGGCCCCGCTGATGAGTGAGCAGCCCCTGGGAGGTACCCCCACCTCTCACGCTTCCTGCCCTGGTTCTGGGCCCCAGGGAGGCATGTCGGCCACACTTCCCTGTGTCACTGTGTCCAGGGGACATGCATGCAGGTGGTCCTCCATCCCTGTCTCGTGTTCATGTCTAAGTCCTCAGGTCCACCCATCCGCAGACCCCAGCACCTTCTCGTGGCTTCCACCCCTAGCACTGGCTGTGGTCCTCTCTGGGGGCCACTTCACACAGGTCCCTTCCTAGATGACTAGCCTGGGGCTGGGACAACGGGGGCCCTCAGCTGCCACACTGGACAGCCCCACCCAGACCTGGTGTGCGGGATCTTCTGGAGTCCCTGCCCTCACCCCAGGACCCCAGCGTATCGACCGTGCTCCTGTCCTCTCTGTCCTCCGGCTCACTTCCCAGTAGCCAGTGGCCCTGCTCCGGGCCTCCAGCCCTCTCAGCCCTGACCCACCTCGTCCGGCTCGCCTGGCCCAGCCCCTGCACTGGGAGCTGCTTCCTTACCTGAGCAGCTGTGGCCACTAGTCTTCTGAGGTTCATGAACGTGCTCTGTTCGGAGCCCCTTGACACCCCAGGAACTATTCCTTCAGCCCATTGCCTGCCCGGTGTCTCCCAATGTCAGAGCAGGCGCGAGTCCCCGTCCTGGTCCCCAAGCCCCCCCCAGTCCTCCTCGCTGGCACACCGCATGCCCCCTGGCACAACCTGGCCCCTTGCACCTGTCTGTCCCAGGACTGAAGCGCCCCTGGGGTGGGGGGGACAGTCAGTGCAAATCCCAGGTCTGTGCATCAAGCTGTTGACCTCGAGCAAAGTCCTTCCTGGGAAATGGGGAAGTGATGTGTCCACCTCAGGCGGGTGTGATTCTCCCCAGTAGTACTTCAACCCTTCCCCTCCCCGCCAGGGACATTTCCCTGACGGCCCGCCTCCCCTGCGCATCACCCCAGGAATCCCCACCCACTCTGCTTTCCTGAAGCCCCCATGACCTCACAGGTGGGGGTGGGGGTTTAGTCCTTTGGGCTGAGTCTTGTCTGGCCCCCCACCCCATCCCACCCACAGCCCAGCCTCAGCCCAGCTGGTGGAACTGCATGTCGCCACCAGTAGGGGGCAGCATTGGGCTGGCCTTTGCACACACCCACGTCCCCTCCAGACCTTCCGAAGGGCTGGGGGCCGGGAGAATTCTCCAGAGGGCCATCTCCATGTCCCAGGCCCCAAGGTGGACACTCGACACCTGTGTGGCCTGCTGCTGGGTGGCCAGCAAGGCCCCGTGGGCCCTGGTCCAGAAGGTCTCAGAGCAGAGGGGTGGAGGGTGCGTGGCCTCTGGGGCGTCCGCCCATACCCGGGGCGTCCGCCCCGCCGACAGTGCCCGCCCCTCTCCCTGCAGCCCTGACCAGGCCCCAGGGACAGAGGCGGAAGCCATTCACAAGCGTGCCTCGATGACCCAGAGCCTTGGAGCGTGGGGATCGGCCCGCTGCCTGTGCCTGTAAACAACGTTTCATTGGCACGGGCCACGCTCCCTGTGCCGTGAGGAGAGTGGCTGCTCTCGTGCCCCAAGGGCAGAGCTGAGGCCTGTCCACAGAGGTAGAGGCCAGGTGGCCCACAGAGCCTAACTGTTTACTGTGTGGCCCTTGTGGGCAATGTTCGCGGCCCCTGCGCCATGGAGGGAGACGCCGGCTTGGCCGTCCACAGGCTTCTGCCAGGAGGTGACTCCTTCCTGCCGTCCGCTAATGCCCTCAGCGAGGCTGGGGAGGACCCTGCAGTGACCCCGTCCTTCCTGTGCCGCGTGGGCCCCACTCCTGCAGCACCCCCAGGTCACCCGGGGGTCAGCCCCTGGGCCCGTCCAGCGCTGCCTCAGCATCTCTCAGCCCCCCAGGGGGACCGTGAGCTGTGGGGGTGGGGCTGGGCGGCAGGCAGCTGCACAGGGCAGGTGCTCCGCACACACCTGTGTGGCCTGTGGGCCCCTGCGGGCTGCTAGAGGAGGCCCAAGTCCCCATCTCCATGGCTACAGGTGTGGTGGTGTCTTTAGTCACCAAGGCAGGCCTTACGGAGGGACGTGAAGTGAGGGGGCTGTGCCCACTGCTGGCACACACTTGGCACACCAGGGCAGGCGTGGCCTTGTGGCAAAGGCACTCTGATCCCGGCCCCAGCAGCCATGGTGACCGTGGAAGTTGAGCTCAGCTGCAGCGCCCCTGTGGGCTCTGGTCCCTCTGGGTCTCGGTGCGGAGGCCCCGCGGGGCTCCGGTCCCTCCGGGTCTTGGTGCAGAGCCCAGAGCCACCACTCCTCAGATGAGGGCCCAGCTGGCCAGGGGACATTTGTAGGCCCCACCTGCTCACTGCTGCCCATCTGGCCCTCTCGTCACATGCCCTCCTACTTCTTTGGCTATTGGGTCCTGCCTCGGACACTATGTGGGTCTGGGGGCTCTTCTGGCTGAGCCCCAGGAGCTGCCTCCACCCTCACGGTGGTCACTGCTCTACCCTGCTCACCTGTGTGTTCGTGTATCCCCAGCTCACACGGGGTGCCAGCCCCACTGGACCCCACCTGCGGCTCCCTGTGGCTGGAGGAGACGCCGACGGCCGGAGGGGCGGGCTTGCTCACACCCTGGACGGCGCGGAGCTGCGGTAAGGGCGAGTGTGCGGACAGGCCCTGGGCTGTCTGGTCGGGTGGCCGGGGAGGCCCCTCCACTGTGTGACACTCCAGCGAGGTCCTGCCGGTGCGGAGAGGTCCCCGACAACGTGGAGAGCATCCTCGCTTCAGTATTAAAGTGTTCTGGAGGCTGTGGGGCCCCGCTGCTGGCTCTGTGCTCTCGCCTCGCCTCGGCCGTGACTGCTCCGGCTCCGAGGGGCCGTCGGCCCAGCCGCCTGCCGTCCCTGGCGAGCATCTGCCCCACGGGTGGGGCGGGCAGAGGGGGCAGGCCGCCCTGCTGAAACCGGTGGGCAGGGTGTGAGACCAGATGGAGTCACTGGTGGAAAGGACGGAATCCCTGAATTGTGGGTGGTGTGAGCTGTCCCCCTAATTCGTTCCCTCGAGGACTACTCAGTGGGTGGCCTGGGAGCCAGGCAAGGACAGATGAGAAGTGACATCAGCAGCCCCTTCTGCGGAGCCGCCCCCTCCCCACAGGTGCCTCTCATCTGGGCAAAGGGCCAGGTCACAGGCCTCCTGACAAAGGAGGGACCTGCTTGGAGGCTGTCCCCCAGTCCCCTGCGGGGCCTCGGGGTCCCCAGAGCCCCGACCAGCACCTGCTGTGCCCTCCAGAGAAAGGCACCGGGCATGGCTGCCCCGCCCACCGGAGGACGTCCCTCCGGAAGCCTGGAGGTCTGGTCCCGGCGCAGCTGTGGGCTCTGCTGGCCGGGGCCTGGTGGCTTCCACACGCTAAGCCTGAGCAGACAGGTGCCAGGCCTTCTAGAAGCACCCGCTCCTCTCCCGAGCTCTGCCTCCAGGCTGCCTCTCAGGAGGTGGGAGCACGCTGGGTGACGGGCGGGCGGCTCAGCACAGTTGCTGGGTCCCTCCGGTGGGAAGGGGCTGATCCCCCAGCTTCCCTGCCGCCCTCCCGCTCTGTGCTGGCCAGGGCCCGCCCCTCTGCCTGTGTGGACAGAAACTCTCCGACAGCATCTCCTCTCCTGAGGCCCCCAGGGTCCCCGAACAGGGTGACAGCAGATTCAGGTACCCAGAAACCCACACAACCGGCACTGTCAGACCCGCCTCCAGGGAGCCTCCCGGATCTGCAGGGTGGGCCAGGCCCTGCCACTCACTCTCACAGCCTGAGCAGGGAGGGGTCAGGCCCTGCCACTCACTCTGTCACAGCCTGAGCAGGGCGGGGCCAGGCCCTGCCACTCACTCTCACAGCCTGAGGAGGGCGGGGCCGGGCCCTGCCACTCACTCTCACGGCCTGAGGAGAGCGGGGCCGGGCCCTGCCACTCACTCTCACGGCCTGAGCAGGGCGGGGCCGGGCCCTGCCACTCACTCTCACGGCCTGAGCAGGGCGGGGCCGGGCCCTGCCACTCACTCTCACGGCCTGAGCAGGGCGGGGCCGGGCCCTGCCACTCACTCTCACGGCCTGAGCAGGGCGGGGCCGGGCCCTGCCACTCACTCTCACGGCCTGAGCAGGGCGTGGTTCGGGCCGTGGGGCTCAGCGGCTTTCCCACCCGGGACGGGCGTCCTGCCAGGTGCATCCTGCCGTGAGGCTGTGATCCCCAATCCGCGGCCCGGGGCTGAGGGCTCACCCCGCCATTGCCATCACTCGTGCTGTGGGTAGCATTTGTTCAATCCCCTCACTGGCTCCTCAGCTGCCGAGCCCTTTGGGGTGGCGTGTGTAGTGCTGTGTTCTTGGGGCTCCTCCCCAATTGTCATAAGAGGACTTGGGGAGCAAGGCCAGCGTCCTTCTCTGCTCAGTGGGGTGACTCGGGCTGTCTCTGGGGCCGCCAGGTGCTGGGCCAGCCAGGGCCACGCTGATGTCAGGGACAGCTTGCTTTTTCCTGGGTCACAGCTCAGAGCTCAGCCCGCGTCTCCATGGTGACCCGTCAGGGATGCTGTTGTGGCCCGAGAGCACCGGGAGCTCCTCCGCCTGGGGTGGAAGGGCTGGTGGCCTTGGGCCTCTGAAGCACTCAGGTGCCCAGAGGGCACTTGGGCCAGCGGGGGCCCACTTCAGGGGGTACTGGGCACCTTGTCAGGCCTCAGCGTCTCGCAAGGGCCACAAAACCCGAGCAGGAGAGGGATTCTCCCTGCTTGAGGGAGGGTCAACGCAGAGCAGCCGCTTTAAACCAGTTCCTGAGAGTGTCTTCCCGGAGGCCGGTTCACCGGGAGGAGGAGAGGCCCCCCACCCCAGCAGCCCCTCAAGTGCACATCAGGCAGCCAGGGCACCTGCTCCTCGTCCAGGCTCGGAGCCTCGGAGGTGCCCAGTGGCCCCTGAAACGCCCAGGAGCTGGCCTGGAGCTGCTCACAGCTCCGGAAGCGCTCTAACCACGGCTCTGCCAGGGGAGACGCCGCTGTGGGCACGCTCGCCGCAGGGGCCAAGGAGCTCGTCTGGGAGTCACCAGCGGCCTGAGCCCCCAGAGTGAGCCGGCCATCCCCCATGTCCTCCTCTGCCTGCTCTCACCAGGAACCAGGCCAAGAAGACAGAGGGGGGTGGAGGAAGGAGCTTGCTGGCCGCCCCTTTGTTCACGGCATCACCCCTAGAGGAGGCTTCCGCGGGGCCGGGAGCATCCAGCGCACGCGCACGGCCTGAGCCGGGGCCACCGAAGGGAAAGGGAAACCCCTCCACGGGCCTCGGGGACTTCTGAACCCCGGGGAGGCCGAGGGCCTCACGCTGACTCGCTGGACCAGCCCTCAGGACCGTGCCTCTGTGCTGATACTCACTGAGTGTCACTAGTAGGATGAGGCCCATGAGAGCCACCGCTGTTGAACATTAACGAGGTCATCTCACTACCAGGGAGGGGGGACCCCATTTCTCATGGAGGCTCTGATGGGCTAACACAGGTCACCTGGCGAACACAGGGTGTATGATGTCTTTGTGGTGGCGAAGCTCACGTTCTTGGCCCCTGTCCTCCCTGCAGACTCAGGTCATTGCTCTGAGGGGAGGGTGGCCGGTGCGGGGCAGGCCCCTAGGAGGTCAAGGCCGAGCAGCACCGTCTGTCCTGGGCTGCTCCTCTGTGCCCAGCGCTGACGCTAAGCAGGGGACGCCCAAGGGGCCCCGGGTGCTCAGCTGCTCCCCTGCCCCTGCCTTCCGCAGGTGGGCAGGAGCCCGGAGGCCTGCGTTCTGGGCAGCTGGCCAACGTCCAGCAGAAGTCCCTGAGCTTTCTCCAGTCACTGAAGGTGTGTCCCGTCCCCGTTCTGCCAGGCCAATGCTTCCCCTGTAGGCCTCTACTGTTTGGGGGTGTCGCCAAGACTGCGCAGAAGAGGCTGGGAAGCAGGGGACCGCAGAGCTCTTAGCTGTGGGGAGCGGGGAACAGCACAGGCTGGCGGTCCAGGTCAGGGGCTCCCGGCAGGGAAAGCCCCCGGGGGTGGCAGGGGCCGCGCAGGCAGGGGGGCCCCTCCAGTTCTGGGAGGTGGCACAGCCTGCCCTGTCGGGTGGAGGGGAGCTGTTGGGGGCAGCGGGCCCCAGGATCCTGAGGCTGGGGTGCTTCCTGCAGCTGGACCAGCAGAAGCAGGGGCTGGCACTGGCCCTCCTGCGGCAGCGGGTAGAGACGGAGGTCTGGGAGACGCAGAAGGCCCTGGACGAGATGCTCTTCAGGCACCAGCTTCAGGTCAGCCACAGGGCTGTGAGGCCCTCACACGTGCCTGCCCCCTGCCCGAGGCCAGGACCACTGGCCTGGGGGGGGCTGTGGCTCCCTCCCTGGGTGGGGGCTGCCTGCCTTTGCCGAAAGTGCGGAGGCTGCAGACACACTGCCTTCTGGAACGCGGGCCCTGCCTGTGCCCCAGCAGCCTGACGGGCGGGTAGGTACGCACGACACCTTCTCCGGAAAGTGTCCTGGGGGCCGTGACCTGGGGGCTCTGACCGCTGAGCCTTCCGCCTGCCTGGAGCTACGGGCTCTGCATGGGAGCTCGCGACCTGAGGTGTGCGGGACGCTCGGACCCCAGGCAGGTCTGTCAGGGAAGCAAAGGGACCCACAGCTCTGAGCCGCGCCCACCCCCACCCCCGCCCAGCCCCCCGCATGGCTCCATTTAGCCCACCACACGGGCAGCGCTGGCCGGTCAGGGTGGTCCAGACGGGACTCAGCCCGGGCCACGGGGTGAGGACCAGGAGGCCGATGTCTGTGACCAGTGGGACCCTCACAGAAGTGACTGCCCTGTGCCTTTGCTCTGGGGGCCGTTGGTGGGACGTGCTCACTCACATTTGGGGAGGCACCCCCAGGAGAGTAACGGAGCCCGCGGGCAGGTGTGCGCACTCATGCACGCAGGTGTCCTCAGGCGCACCTGGCCTCCGTCCTGCTTCCTCTCATCTCCTTCCCGTTCCCAGTGTCCCAACTGCGGGATAATTGCAGTCGCAGAAGCCGGACACTGTGGTCCCCAGCTGGGGCCCTGGCTGTCCGACGCCCCCCAGTTTGGGGCCCCAGCGCTGGCCTTGCCCTGCGTCTGTGGCACCTGCCACCCTCCCCTGCCATGTGCAGACTGGCTCCTCCCCGGGCCCGGCCTGGGGGCCGGCTGCGAGGCTGCCCGTTCGCCCCCCACTACACGCACCTGTCCTCACAGAGGCTGATGGACAAGCATGCAGCCCGGGCGGAGCTAAGGCGGCCGCAGGTGCGTGGGCAGCTGGACCCGAAGACCTCCCGGAGCACCGTAACGGCCAGAGCCAGGTGCGGCCCGGGGGCTGGGCCCGTGGCCTGTCCAACACAGACGGCGGGGGTCGGGGTCGCTCGGGCAGGGGTGCTGGGCTGCCGGGGCAGCGAGTCCCCAGCGCTCTCTCACCTGGCAGGTCCCACCCAGCCCTGGACACAGACGCGGCCGCCCAGGGTCCTGAGGAAGGACGGGAGGGCCTGGCTTCTGCCGGTGAGTGTCCTCACAGGCGGCCACACGCCAGGGCTGGAGCAGAGCCCGGCAGCCCGCCGCGCAGGCCGCCTGCATGGACGGCGCTCCCTCCCGTTACCCGGTGTCTCGGGCCCTCCGGCGCCTTTCCTGCAGGCGGCCTGGGCGGCACGCTCTGCCCCACGGCGGTGGCACACCTTGACCTTCACTGTGTCGTCAACACAATGGGGCCAAGTCTGCCGCCCTGCTTGCGGCTCTCTTGTGTCATCGCCGTCTGTTTCCTTCTTTCTTCTCCTCCCTTCTTTGGGACTAAACACGTGTGCTGTCAGCACCCCATTTTCTCTGTGCTGCTGGCCTCGGAGCTGCACCTGCTGACCCAGTGGTCGCTGCGGGACTTCCCGCGGTGAGCCAGGTGTGGCCCAAGGATCCGGCTAATGTTTAAATTAAAATAAAACATATGACAGCAAAGACACACGCCACGGATCCCCCTCAAAATACTCTCCCTGGCTGGCACACACGTGTCCCATCACTCCTGCCACTTTCTGAAGCAGTTCTGCACGTCCTCTTTCGTGAGTGTCTTTAGTTCTGTTGTCCTGGCCGCCTCGATGTCCTGCACACGTGTCCATGGTCGTGTTGACGCTGGGGAGGAGCAGAGTCGCCCGGTGCCGGATCCGGTGAATAAGGGGGACGAGGACACACCGTCATGTTTTTATTGAACAGAAACTGCCGCACCAGAAGCAACGTGTGACCTGATCGATTCGGTGTGACAATAGACATACAGTGGCTGTTTAAGTAAAAGAAACGTATTGCAGTTCACAGCGAGAGGGCGACTGCGAGGGGCGTTCGTGGCAGTGTGTCCTCACCACGGTAACGGTGACTTCCACCGTAAATGCACGAGGGCTGTCCAGAAGAGAAACCCAGCCACCCGTGCCTCTGTATCTCGTGCCCCGCGGCCGGACACTTTGCGGACAGCCCGCGGGCGTGTGACACGGTCCCGCGATCTGCAGTCCTTCGTGTGCACCCAGGTCCCCTCCCTGCTGTCACTGGCCTTCCGCTCGAAGGCCCTCCTGTGACGTTCCCTGCCGTTGCTGCTCTGCTGGGGACAGTTTCTCTGGCCTTTCGTGGACTCTGCTGTAAGACCCACGAATCACAGGGTTTTCCAGCCTGGCTGGGAGACAGACATCACCCCCAGCCTTCTGGTCCTTCCGGATGTTTCTTCTTCCCCACGTGCACTCCCGACTCTTCCCTAGGGGAGGCTCCAGGGGGACAGGGTCCGGATCTCCAGGGCTCTCTGTGTGCGTGGTGGTCTCCTCTCTGATCCTGTCCCCCAGGCTCTCAGCTGCAGGGACCGCCAGGCTCTGCCTCGGTTTCCCCTCCACACACGGCAGCCAGGAGCCCCTCCCGAGGCGGTAACGTAGCGGTCAGAGGTCCCCCCGCACCGGTGTTCTGCCTCGGCACGGCGTGCGGTGCTGCGATGTGTCTGAAAACCGGCCCCCTGCATGTGTGTGCGTGAACATTTACGTCTGTATGCGGCGGTGACACACGTGCTACCTTGCTCAGGTGTCCAAGCTTTTTCTTCGTGGGACAGAAAATCCACCATCCGACCCCTTTCACTCTCTTGGCAGGAGCACAAGTCCTTGTATCACCTTTTGGAAAGCTTAGGGTCCGTTTCCCGTCCCACCCAGCACCCGGCAGCGGTCGGTCACTGGCCACGTAGCCGCTTAAGCTGGGCGTCTGGCTATGCTGGCCGCGGCCCCCCCACCCCCACCCGCCAACCAGCTCGGCTTGCTGCTGGACCTTGAGTGGGTCATTCCCTCTCTCTGGGCCTCAGTCTCCCCTTCTGTGGAAGTGACACGACTGGAGTGAGTTATCCGAGCCCTCCCCCGCCGGGAGGTAGTAAGTGTGAACGCACGGTCAGCGGGCTCGCACATCAGAACGTCCTGTCAGGAAAGAGGAGACAGCTGATGCCTTGTGGTGTGGCCTCGAGAAGCTCTGGTGTGACACTGTGTATCTGTGGGGACACATCCTGCTTCTCTGAGGCCCCCCTGTGGAACGGGGCCCTGGAACCCCTGCGTGACCCAACCCGCATCTGCTTTCTGTCCTCAGAGCCCATGCAGGACGGGAGGCCACGCCAGGGCCCCTCCCAGCTGCCCCCCACCAGGCTCCACCCTCGGGACCACCTCACCCACCAGGTACAGGGAGATGTCCCCTGGGGGGAGGGGCGGTGGGGCGGAGTCCAGGAGAGGCACTGGCGGCCTGTAGTGGACCCCAGTCCTCCCTCAGCTGAGGGGCCATCAGGTGCCGAAGCCTCCCTGCAGCCAGGGTGTCTGCATTGTGGGTCCTGGGCTGGGGGAGTCGCTCCCTGCCATGGGCATCACCCACCCTTCCAACTGACATCAGGCCCAGCTCCTCCCGGCCGCCCTGGGTCCACATTGCGGAGCAGGTGGCCCGGCCCATGCCAGACCCTCTAGAGCACAACAAGCCGGGACTGGGTGGGGCTTGGGCACGTGCGAAGGGGATGAGGACCCAGCCCTGCCCTCGGGGCTCCCAGGCGGGAAGCGGGCACAACGTGGGGATGAGGGGGCGGGCAGTCCAGGAGGGCTTCCTGGAGCCGGCAGCGGGGCAATGCTCCCATCGGGCGAGGCTGGTCCCGGAAGCGGCCTGGAAGCTCGGCGGTCCGCCCACCCCAGTGGAGCCCGGTGGGACCCCCAAGCAACGCGCCTGGAGCTCCTCTCCGTTTCCCGCTGCAGATGCTGGAGCGGAGTCCGCGGGAGCAAGAGCTGCGTGCGCGGCACTGGGCCGCGCTGCTGCGCCTGCGCGAGAAGGCTCTGGCGGAGAAGACGCGCACGGAGCTGGCCTGGCTAGAGCGTCAGCGAGGGTGAGCGCATGCGCAGGCCGCGCGGGGTGCCTCCGGCCCCGCCCCTCCCTCGCCCCGCCCCCGGCCCCGCC
>PVJL010014706.1:0-27102 GCA_004026885.1 Lyroderma lyra
TTGTGTGGTTGGTTGGTTGGTCTTGTTCAGTGATACTGAAAGCCTGTGATTTGTTTTTGGATTTGGGGGTTTTTTTTTTTTTTTTTTGGTTTAAAAGAGCCGTGCTCAGACTCTAGGTGCTACTTTGTAAGTGCTGTCGTGATTAAAAAGCCAAGTCCCAGACACACGGGCGTTTCTTGCCTGTTGTCCCCGCCGCGCTTTATGTTCAGTCTCACCCAAAGCGAAGGAATCTACTGACACCTGCAAGGCAGGACCTTTTCCCTCCCCTTCTCTCCAACGTACAGGATTAACAGTGTTGGACATCAGGGGTGGTGAATGCACAGCAGGAACATGTTTGTGTCAGCAACTATTCAATACAGTACTTTCTGAGCCAGGAGAACGGACTACACCAGGGCTGTCTGCAAAGTATCCAGCCACGTAATATGAAGGCAGAGGCGTGCAGGGCTGGATTGTTTTCCGGTCAGCCCTCCTCCAGCTCCAAGTACTGACAGAAGTTTCCTATTACTAACTTGACCATGGAGGAGAAACTGCCACAGGTAAATAAATCCTCTAAGAGCTGCGCCCCCTCCTACCCATGCTAGGGGAGTCGGAGCTGACGTGTGCCCACCGCCAGCTCAGGCCTGACCACCAGGCAGAAGTGGGGGAGAAGGGCCCATCACCTCGACTTACCCGCAGTTCCTGGATCCCAAAGCCCTCGGTCAGGGAGATCTGGAAGACCTCCAGGCCGCAAACGTGAGCTGCCAGCCGGGACAGGCTCTGCCGGCCGCTGCCGCCCACGCCCACCAGAAGGGCGCCGCCCCCAGGGGTCCGCAGGATTCGGCTGATGCGACACCTGGAGAGAGAAGGTGCGCCCACCACGGTGTCACACCTGGGGCGTCACACCTGGGGCTGGTTTATTCTCGGATGCTCATGTAGATACTACAAGGTTCCAATTTCTGTTTTAAACCTCTAGTCTGTTCTCTGCCCCCTCCCCCCCCCCCCCCCCCCCCCCCCCCCCCCCCCCCCCCCCCCCCCCCCCCCCCCCCATCTAACAGAGGCACCCCTGCACGGGCCTTTGCAGCGCTGGCCTCGCCAAGGGCCCTGGGCTCACAACACCTCGGACTGTCCTCCTGCCTTTTCACTCTCCACCCAAACTCAAGAAAGAAAACAGACAAGGCCTCGGCGCTAAGCTTCAAATTTCTTGATGCACAAGAAAGAGCTCAACTGCACGTCAGCATCCACAGACAATGATGGCGGAGGGAGAAGCAACGTCTTTGTCCAGAAACCTCTCTGGTAGAACTGATTTGCAGACGGATGGATTTGTAGACCAACAAACGTTCCCATGGATTTACTTCACGCAGGTGAAACTCTTGCCGCTCTGTATGATTCTTACTTCCTTTGCTCTGAAGCCTTGCCCGTGCCTCGAACATTCCAGACGATACACTGAAATCAGCAGCAAGACCAACCAACCCCTTCTTCTACGTTATCGAAGAGATTCTGGATGCTTAGCTGTTGCTATCACTGTTACCTTTTATACTTAGGAATAAGTTGCCTTTAATGCAATTAAAATATGGGTTTGCTTGAGGAAATATGTCATGATTATGTTGTAAATATTAAGAAAAGCAACAAGACAAAATATAAGCACAGGGATACCCAAATGTAAAAAAAAAAAAAAATTGGACACCACTGTGTCTGCTCCAGGTTGGTTTTCTGAAATGAACTGGAACTTGAAGCCCCAAATCCACTGAGCTGGCTTTTTAAAAACGCACTTCCGGGGAAAACAAAGTTGGGGATCACTAGGACCAGCACGTGTGAGCACTTCCTGAAAACCTTCAATGGCTGAAAGGAGAAGTTGCTTTTACAAGCTCGGCCACTGCATCAAGTTTTACGTCACACGACCACACGACGAAACCACCCCAGGAGGCCTGTACAATCGCTGACACAGTGAAGCCCTGAGTTACAAAGCAGGGTCTTCATTTAATGTTAATGCATCTCTGGGGCTGGTCTCTCACGAGATTCTCTAAGCGGCCAAGTCCCTTTCTACAGCTCTCAAGGACACGCTCTGAATCATCTCTAACGCTGAGGAAGTCAGCTTCTGGCTCCTAAGCCTGATCACAGAACAGCCTTCCTTGCTCGGCCGCTGAGAACTCCATGTTGAAGGGTTCGATGGGAAGACCCTCTCCCTCTGTGTCTATGGGACGTCTCTTTCAGCTGAGCCATGACATTCACTAACCCAACCCGTGTTGCTCATCGCACACTTAACACCGTGGTCACAGATTCTCCCTGAAACTGTAGGATCAGAGGGCTGCAACTGTCAAGGGATCAATAAAACAATACTTAACATGCTTACAATAACTGATGATAAGGAAGCCCCCAAAGTTTTTCTTAGGGACTCGGACTAAACATTTCAAAGAATAACTCTTCTAAAAATTGAATTCTTCCCATTTTTTTTGTCTGTTTGGATTTCCTTCATTGCCTATGTGCTTCTTTTTTCACTTGTTTTAAAATATGATTTCACTCTTTTAATCTCTGTCCACATATCACTTATTAAAAAGGCCAGTCTTATTAATTGGTGTTCCCTCAAATTCAGACATTGAAGTCCTAACCCTCAGAACCTCAGAATATAAGCTTATTTGGAAAGGGGGTCATTGCAGACGTAACTGGCTAAGACAGCATCATTCCAGAGTAGGGCGGGCCCTGTATCCAACACGCATGGTACCCTAACGAAAAGGAGAAATGTGCACACAGACACGCACAAAGGGAGAATGCCACCTATGGATCTGAGCTGAATTGCTACAAGCCAAGGAACTACCAGAAGCTAGCAGAGAATTCTGGAACAGTGCCTTCAGGGGGAGTAGGGCCTTTCTGACACCTTGATTTTGGCTTTCTTGCCTCCAGCACTGAGACTGAACATGTCTGCTTTTCTAGGCCACTGAGTTTACAGCATTTTGTTATAGCAGCTCTAGCAAACTAATAAAGCCCCTGAGACATGACGGTGATAGGAGAACAGTGTTGGACTTAAAGATGCAATCGACTTCCCATAGAGCAGCAACAGCAAGCTATTTAGACTATTCAGCAAATCGTGTCATTCCTGTGCCAAAATCTGTGTGAACGCTTCTCAATGAACTTAGAATAAAACTGAAAGCCCTTCCTCTGGTTACAAGGACGTACCCTGTACGAGTAAGGCCCACTCCTGCCTCTCTGTCCTTGTCATACACTGCTCTCCTCACTCTTTTTGCATGCTGCAGGCGTGGTGACCCTCTTTGTGTTTCTGAACATTCACTCAGTCTTAGGGCCGCAGGAAAGCTGCCCTCACCTGGACAGTCCTTCCTCCAACTCTTCCCATGCCTAGCCCCTGCTTGTCATTTGGATCTCACCTTAGATGTCTCCTCCTCACATAGATACCCAGTTCCTCTTTGGGGACACACATCTTTTATTTCTCAGAAGCAACCCATCTCATTTATCAGCAGGACACTTCACTTGCTGACGTTTTTCTGATTCTTTGTTTGCGTCCTTACAAATGTCCACATGAATCACTGAAATAGAAGCTCAACTAGAGAAGGGACTAAACCGTCTGGTTTGCTGCTCTATCCCCAGTACCCAGCACAATATCTGACAGCAGGGGTGCTACAGATGGTCGCATAACCTCCGCACCGCTCAAGGTGCCCAGTCTAGGTGAGTGAGAGCCGTGTCAGTCAAGCACTAGACCCGAACAGGGGCTTTGTTTCCAGTTGCCAAGAAAACACGCCCCTCCCCTTTTCCTAATTTGCAGGAAAAGTACTGATGGGGCTGGTGATGCTCCTGTTTAGCACTCCGCAGGCACTCAATCAACATGCTCGGTCAGTAAAATCAGTTTGAGTCCTTCCTATCGCTGCCACTTAGGAACTTTACGACTTTGAATGAGGCACTTACCTTCTTTCTTAATATCTTACTTAACAGGCTACAGTAAAATAAATTGAAATTACGGCTGTGATGACACTTCAGAAAGAAGTGCACCTACATATAACGTCATTAAGATTGTGACATGATTAATGGAGACACTCTGGCTTCATACAGGGCAAACAATAGGTAAGAACTGATAGCGCAGAGTGCATAGTAAGTAAGATCTGTTGAGAAACAACTGTGGGTACCCAGCTGTTTTTATTTTGTCAAAAAAGACCAAGACTAGTTGACTCACACATGTTGCATGGCATCTTCAAATAACACTAGGTGCATGGCCGCATTGAGGTCATTGTAGCTGTCCAACATCTCTGTAAGAACGGTCCTCAGCACCTTATAGTCCTTCACTGGCATGTAACACGGGTCCTCCCCACCATGAGCGAAGTGGCAATAGATGAGGGGCTGCTGAAGCAGGACACGGCTGTCTACATCCTGCAGGAGGAGGAAGAGAAAAATATAGGCACGTCCGCCGCCCAGAAGTCATCTAGAGGCAGAGTGGCCTGTCAGGGGAAAAGCTTGCAGATCAATCCATGGGTAGGTGGACGGAATGTTCCCAAGCACAGACCAAGAATTTTCTGGAACCACTGCTGTTTGAGCAAGGTAAGCATTTGCACAATTTCTTTGCATCCGTGCCTAACTTTTGCCTCAACACCAATTAGTGCCAGCAAATACAATGACCTCTCACATTCATACACTTACTTCAAAATATTTTGAAGCCGTTTCTAGCAGTTTTTTCTGAAACAGATCACAATCCTTGGTATCTACCAGTTTGTCTCCATAAACACGAGAAGATTCATGAAGCCACAGGCTTATTAAATCATTGGGACCCTTTAAACATTCAGGAGAAGCAAATAAAATCCCCTTCAAAGCAAAAATGGGAAAAATTAAAAATTCAGAAGCAACTGGCATTCCAAGATATTTTTCTTTAACATTTTCTTGAATGGTACACTGTATTTACTAAGTTAAAAAAACACTGTAAATAGTAGTACATATGCATTAGTAATTTTACTCTCTGATGTGCAGCATTTTAACAATTTACTCTCATTACATTCATTTTTAGGAATGTAGCTAAGACTGAATTCAAGAGCCAGCCCTAGCTGCATCTGAGAACTTGTGCCTCATCAGATTAAGCATCCAAAACACAACTCTAAGGAGCTAACATGAAAGTCACAGGATCAGAATATTCTTGTTCTAAAATCCTTTGATATCAGTTCATCTAACCCTTTCATTTCACAGATGAAGGATATGAGACCAAAAGTAAATTGTCTGAAATCACACTTCATGGGTACCAGCACCAAAACATTTGATTCTCACTATCCCTGAACACTGCCTTTCCACTCCTGGATTCATACCCAGTCCTCACGGAGAGAGGCAGACTGCCCTGGACTCACAGGAGAACAAGGGAGTTGCAGAGCAAGCTTGTCCACCCAGCTGCCCGGGGGCCGCAAGTGGCCCAAGAACAGTTTCGAATGTGGCCCAACACAGATTCATAAATTTTTTTTTTTTTTTTTTTTTTTTTTAAGTTCATCAGCTATGGTGAGTGTTAGTGTATTGTCTGAATCAGGTGCACAAGGCTAAACCCGCGCTTGGGAAGGTCAGGTGCGGCCGACAGGCTGGGTGTGAATGGAGAGCAAGCAGGCCTCCCGTCCCACGCCTCCCACGGCCGACCTTCTTCTTCTTCTTCTTTTTTTTTAAATTCATTTTTATTGTTAGACTTATTGGGGTGACATCTAAGATTAAAAATCGGCTTCCAAACAACACTTTATTGAGCAGTCTTTCAAGCATGTGCTAGCAGGATGAAAAGGAACATCCTGAGGAAGCTGGTGCCCAATGCAGTGTTACGGTTTTGAGGCAGTTGTGGAGTGATTCAGAAAGAGAGTTATAAAAATATAAAGAAACAAAAATCACCAAACATAGAGAAAGAAACCCCATGACGTGTTCATTATTTAACCTCTTTACCACCTCTGACAAAAGAAATTCAAGCCACGAGTTACGTGCCAGTGACTCTGACTGTACAGGATAGACTAAATTAGTTGGATTTTCAAATAATTCCAGGTTTTAAATTGCCTCTTTGGAATTTCCTTTCTAAATGAAATTCACACACACTGACCTTTCACCAGGTAAGTGAGAGGTAAAGTGTCAATACTGAAGCAAAATAATCTAGAAGTTTAAGAAATTTTAACTTCTCCTGATGTAGGTTTAAACATCATACCACAAAAACACGAAAACGACAAATTACCCCTCTAACTTGGCACAAAAACGAGGCCCTCTGCCACGACCTGCGCGGGGAGAACAGGTGAACCCGAGGGGAGGCGATGGGGAACGAAGAAATAAACACACAGACACAGACATAGACAGAAAAGCTGGGACCGGGTGGTTGTCCGCGCTCTGACGGAGACACAGAGACCCCGTCTGGCTGCAGCGTGTATACTTTATAGGGTGGGCAAAACGAGTGAGATCTTGGGGGTAAATCAGCAAAGCAAGACTGGAAAGTACATCTTAACTAGGGAATATGCATTGTTCTATTCTAATCCTTTCAAATTCCGGGTAACTGCACTTAATATCTTGGTACATGCTGCTAAGGCATTACTGATTATATTATTATTATCCTCTTCAAGGCAGGCAGGCCATAAGTCATGTCTCGAGTCATTTGCAGAGACCAAAAACTTTGCTCCCAATGTCATATTTTCCCACCCAAGCTGGAAACCACATCCCGAGTATTGTCCTTGTGCACCCAGCTCTGGGCTGCCTTGCAAAACCCTTGAACTGTGGACTCCAAGCACACAGGGAGCCTTGCTAAAACCTCTTTTCTCAAAGGACCTGGCTTCTGGCTCACGTGCACCCTACAGCCCTCAAGTATTTAAATGGAATAAATGACATAGGGAGTCCGGCCTTTGGCCCTTGCCTTTGCTGCTAAGTCGCCACACAACATGAGAGGAACCTCTGCTCTCCCTGACTAAACGGGAAGAACCATCCTGCCGTCCCTGCTCCACAGAGAAGTGCGTGGTGTGAGAGGAGCGCATACCTACCAAGGACGCCGGGCAGTTTTAAACTAAATTCTATAACTGAATGAATCAATATTACTGGGCTCATTCCTCCAGCCAAGACGCACACCAGGGAGTCATCGAGGTACCTGGAAGATGTTCGATAGGTCTCTCAGGTTGAAGAGGTAGTGGAATTTAACAGCCGTGGGTAGAAAGGTGCGTGTCATCATCTGATGGAACGCGATGGTTGCCTGTATCAGTGCAGGGCCACTCCTGACAATCGAGGGACCAAATGCTTGCTGCTGGAAATGGAAACTAAGGATTTGGCTGTAGATGGTGCGCAGGGCATCCAAGGATGGAAAGTTGAATGCAAACACCGTGAAATGTCTCTGAAAAGGAAAACATGTAAGAATTGCAAAAAACAGGGATTATAATGGTACAGTAGATTGCCAAAAAAAAAAAAAAGAAGGGGGCCTTATTTTTTTCATCCCTTTCTGTGTCCATGCCCATTGCCATTGAACTTGGTAGTGCCATCCACTCTGACTCTGGGCCTGGCCACATGACTTGGCTGAGCCAACAGAATGAGGGAGAAGAGACAGTGTGACAGTCACTGTCAGAGGCATGTGTGTTTCCACTGGCTCTCTTAAGATTCTACCTTTTCTACAAATTCTACAATCCTGCTGATGTAGGAGAGACTCATAGAGCAGAGCCACTTTGTCCCTGTAACTCCAGCCAAAGCCACCTTAGATTAGCTGACAGGGAGTAGCTCCCAGACACGTGAAGGAGCCCAGCCAAGACGATCAGTCACCCAGCCAACTCCCAGCGGACCCCAGGTAAGTAACGCTTACTGCTGTAGGCTGCTGCTGTACGGGTGTTAGAGGTCATCAAGCAGCTTGTGTGTACACCAAAGACCTGCACATAAATAGCTATAGCAGTCTATTCATAACTGCCAAAACGTGGAAACGACCAGGTGCCCTTCAATCAATGACTGATAAACAAGCGGTGGTACATCCCCACAATGATTATTATTCAGTGATAGAAAAGCAACTGCTATCAAGCCATGAGAAGCCATAGCAGAGAGGAACCTTAAATGCCTATCTAAGTAAAGTGAAAGAAGCCAATCGGAAAAGGCTGCATACATATTTGATTCCAACTACGTAACGTTGTGGAAACGGCAAAGCTGTGGGCACGGAAGGAGGCGCTCGCATTTGTCAGGGGTTCAGGCGGGGAGGGGGCGATGAACGACAAGAACACAGAGGATGTTGGGGCAGTGAAGCTACTCTGCATGACACCTTAATGGTGGATAGCTGTCATCACTCATTTGTCAAACCCTGTGCGACGTACAACAGAGAATGAACCCTAATGTAAACTCTGGACTTCGGTTGATAACGCCTCATCAATGCTGACTCACTGAGGGTAACGAATGCAGCGCCTAATGCGGGATGTTTATAACGGGGAAAATGAGCTCGATGGAGTATCTGGGCAGTCTCTGTGCATTCAGCTAAAGCTGCTGAAAGTTTGTACACCTAAAACTGTGCTTAAAAACCTTTATTAATTAAAAATAGTTTACACAATCAACCAAAAAGTCCAGCAGGAGTCCTAATTTGCACTGAAAAATGCCAAGCATCAAGACCCAGGGCGGTTCAGTATTATAATTAGGGGCTATGTGGGAGAAAGGACTCGACACCCTACCTGCAGTCGAGGATTGATCGTGAAGCTGCCAACCAGTGGATTCATGCAGGCCACGTACTGACAGTTGTGGACTTCCTTAAGCATCACTTTCTGTCTGTCATACCTGAATGACAGAGAAGAGAACCTTAAACCCAAACACTGAAGGTGAGAGCACAACAAAATCCACCAGTTCATGAAGGATTTCATCTTTCACTGTCTCCTTTGCTCTTTACAATTGCTCTGTGATGTTGAACTTGTAAGCCTCGTCCCAGAGGCATAAAACCAAAAGCTTGGGACACTGCAGGCATGTAGCTTCTCTGAATGCAGAACCAATCACTGGAGCTGCATTGCTGCTCTTCCTGTTTACTGACTCTCACGTGACTCGACTTCTGGTTAGAAAGGCCCACAGCAGGGCTGGGGGCTCCCGCCCTAGTCACGGCACAGGCCACGGACTGCAGCAGGGTCCAGCTATTACGAAATGGTCACGTCCCACAGAATAAGGTCAAGCTTCTCTAATTCAGGGTGAATTAAAATCTTAAAAAATGTAATGCCTATACTGGACAACATATGTTTCTAAAGTACTTTTCAGTCCAACTCTTCTCACGATACAGAGGAAATCTATGCCATTTAGGATGATGCAAAGGGGATGCAAAATCCGAAGGTATCAGAGAATGCTCCTCGGAGGAGAAAGAAACGGGTAACCCCATTTCTAAATGTTTATCAGTAATAACAAGCACAGTGATTAGACTAGACGTCGGCAAGGCCGTGCGGGGGCCGCTCACCAGTGCCGGTAATCGATGTGCTGGCGCATCAGAGCATGGGGCTGCACAGTGCCACACGAGTCCACTTTGGGCATATTCATGTCGTCGATAAAATAAACCAATTTTTTATTTCCTCCTGGGCCATAGTTACGACCGGCTTTTTTCTCTAGAGGTTTCTCAAGAATTCCTGAAACAAACATATAGTTGTGTCCACCGATCAGATAAAATGCAACGTTCTGTCCGTAGTCCTTACGTCTTGTTTTTCCTCGTCTTCTGTCCCTTTGGTTCGCTGTGTGACTTCCGGCACCACCCCTCTGCAGACTGATGCCACAGCAGTGTCTCCAGTCACCTCCTTCTACGTTGGGCTCTCCCGGCTAACCCTTCCGGCTGTCAGGAACTCTCCTGTCCTTTCCTGGACGGTCAACGTCGGCAGCATGAGCGCACACTGGCCGTGACATCTGAGACATCACCACTGCTGACCTGGGCACGTTCCCCACCTGCACCCACGCTAGGGCATGGCCCACGGCCAGTCTAGCCACAACCTGAGCTCCCGGTCCTCTGCTGCCCTTGCAGGAACATCCGGGGACAGCTCACGACACTCTCCCGCACCTCTGTTCCTGGGCCATCAGCGTGCAGAAGTAGAAGGTACTGTGTGTGTGTATACATCCACTTACACTTCTTCATGGGCCTATGTGACTTTGTGTTGCTATGTTTGAGAGGAAAATCTTGAGTGTAGAAAATCCTGACGAATGTGTGTCTGAGACGTAGTATCTAATTACTCGTTGACTCTCTAAGTGAACTATAAATAGCCTGAGGACAAGAAATATGATGCTCATTGCTATATTCCTGATGACAAGCACAAGGAATTTGTTGAATGAATAAATGAGCAAAGAAGTATATAATGAACGCATCACCAAACCTCTCTTCTAAGGAGCAGACCTGCATTTCCAAATGCCACCTGGGCGTGACTGTCTGTTAGCCACTGGCGCCTGGAGGCTGGCGAACAGCAAACATGCCTCTTCCGCACTCAGAACGCACCTCTTCCTTTCTGCCTCCTGTGCTGCTGTTTATGGGACTAACTCTCCCAGTCACAGCCCGAAGCAACGCCTCAACTAATTGCTTTCCCTGCTGGTCCCTGGTCTGCCCAGCACAGCCTGTAAATGGTTCTTCACGTCTCTTCCTTTTGGCCTCCCTCTCTACAATTCTTGTCTGCAGCACCACAACATTCAGCTAGGACATTACTCACAGGGGTTGGTCTCCTCACCTCAGACCTCTCCCAAAGTACAGCTGGCATTCCCTGTCACCCCTCAATGGCTCACTACTTCCTACCAAGGAAAATACGTTCACTCCAGCTTGCATCCATCTCTCTCTACAGTTAGTGTCCAACCATCCCAGGTTGCCTGGGGCTGTCTCAGATTGAGCACTTCAAGTCCCAAGTCCCAGAAATCCCTTCAGTCTTTGGCAAACTTCATAGTTGGGCACTCCATATAACTCCAACCCACCACTCAAGCCTGCTTCGGTCAACTTAGAAATTCAATTAATTGACTATATCCCAAGACTTTGTCTTTCACATGTTTGCCTAAACTGATTCTTCTATCCCAAATCCCATTTTTGCCTGCATACCACCCCATCTCAAAGGACTGAAATCCTAACTCTCTTTAGAAAAGAAAGGCTTTCTATTCTTCATGCTAATAGGCAATCTCTAAATCTCATTCATGCTTGTATCCCTTTCAGGAATTAGCAAGCTGAACTCATACCCCAGTCAAGGACTTTGTTCAGCAATTGCAATGGAACCCTAATCTTCCATTTACAAGTGAAAAAATGATCCCTTCTTCTGTGGCTGTGAATGAAAAATATGTACCGGACACAGGCCCTGGGAAAAAAGTAGATAAATAATACATACGAGTATTTGCTAAAGAAATGAATAAACTACTGCTGATTCGGCATCATTCAAAAGGCAAGGAAGACAAACTTGATAAAAGATGACACAAAACCCACTCTTGGCTGAGTTAATGGTGTCCGTGAGTAAGAAAATGTATTATTAATCTCCACTGATATTAGCTAAGGAAACGGCAACAACACACACCTACACACACTCACAACACAGAAATCACATCCAGGGCAACTCAACCTACTTAATAAACTACTGGACAATGGGGAGTTCTGCTGCCCTCCCCCAACCCACAATACAGGCCCATTCCTCTGTTGGCCCGAGGGACAGACCTACGCATGCCAGCTCTTTGTATGATGTCCCCTGGACTTCCCAAGTCCACTGTGCTTGCCCCTCTTAACTCGGAATAGCCAAACTCTGTGTGGTTCTTTTGATTGCATCGTTACCTTTATTCAACAGTTTGAAATTCTTCTTATAGTTTCTCTAGTTAATTACCAGCTCATGGCCTGTCATTTCATCATAGTTTGAATGAATTTCCCCTAATTCAATCCTTCACTTGAAAAGGTAACCAGAACGGTCTTCCTTGAGTATCCTCATGCTCCCCAGGCTCCAGGAAACTGGTTCACAAGAACCCCGTGGCTGAGAGGCAACGCAAGGAACACCACTGATGTAAGTTCTTGCTGTTCCAAAGAGCAATAACCCAAATAAAGTCATGGGGGTAAAACAAAGCCAAAGCCACAATATCTGAACTATGCACGTTTACCCAATGTAAGTAAAACTCAGCTGAGGCCTGAGCAAACTGTGTACAGCCCCGAAAGCGAAGCGCCTCTTTGGGCTGCACCCCGTGGCCCTGGCAGTCCCTGAGCACCGGTTTCCGGACGCGCGCAGGAGCGGCACTCACCCTGCAGAGCGGCAGACGTCGTGTAGTAGTTGAACGGCACACGGGACACGGCGTACTCCTCTGACAGCCTCGCCAGCGTGTCGCCTACGAAGACCGTTTTTCCCACCCCAGCATTTCCTACTAGCATTAGTGGTTGTCCTTTCTCAAGCAGCAACTCTACGAAATACCGGAGGCGAGTCGTCTCTGACGTGTGAACCAGGACTCTCTGGAGGGCGAGAAGCGGAATGAGAGCGGTCAGGGAGAGGCACTCCGCACCGTGCGCAGCAGCCAGCCGAGGCAGCGTGCAGGGGGGCCAAGTGAAGCCTTAGTCCGAGTTAACACCAGGGCGGGATCCCACCACGTTTTCCGTTTGGAACTGTCGGAACTCAGATGTCACAGCTTGAGGAGAGCAATTGGAAAGTGCCATCCCAGTGGCCCAGCACAGCGACTGATTTATATATTCAAAATTAAGCAACAGCACTCGAGCCTCCCATCTGCACTCTGCCCAACTTCGTGCCACGCGCCCCAGAGAATACGGGAAACGTTTAGGGCACCGTCCACCACGCTTCAGCTGCTGGGACAACATCTGAAAGGAAAGCCACATACGAACGAAAGCTGGTGGCAATGCTCTGGCCTGCTCAGTGGCAAAATGGTTACACACAGTCCACACTACAGGAGCTCAGTGCTGGGGGGGAGCTCAGTGCTGGGGGGGAGCTCAGTGCTGCGGGGGAGCTCAGTGCTGGAGGGGAGCTCAGTGCTAGGGGGGAGTTCAGTGCTGGGGGGAAACCAGTTTGGGGAAACAATGGCTTTAACAAGTGAAATATTCACAAAGCTAAAGCACACATGCAACTTATGCACTGTTTTGTTAAAAAGAATTTTGTAACAACGTTCCTGCTTTGAGATGGGCTATTTATTTAGACATTACATTGCTTCACAAGGAATTTGAGGGGTACAGTAAGATAAAGAATACAAGTAAAGAAAAACCAGGCTCAGGGAACACCGACTAAGAGCTAAGAGCATGCACAGGAGTGGCCGGTGGGGGTGGGCCAGCAACAATCCCGCCCAGAAATGAGAAGGGGGTTGGCAATTTCTTGCATGTCTTCGTGGCCAAAACTACTTGCAGACTTCATATCGTTCATAAGAAAACCCACAAATTCTGTAATGAGGAAGTTCCTCCCTACGTGGGTAGCACATACTGAACACGACTGAGTATTTACAGATCGTTCAGGCTCATGCTCATGATGGTGAACATTTACTCTAGAACGTGGCTGTATTCAGTGTTACTCTGCGGACCGACCGGAAGGTGCAGAATGGTTGGTTCTAGGCTACGTGCAACAGTCCGAAACAACGTTTCTAAAAAACCCGAGTGGCATTTCACAGTATTTTTTCTCCTTTCTTGCTGTTCGTTGTCATCATCTGCTTTTGAATTTGGCTATCAGCTCTTTTCTCCCCATGGTAACACCAGTAACTCACACTTACTGAGAGCTACGCGACAGGTGCTGTGCTAAGCACTCCATGAGCATTGTGTCATATGATACTTGGAACGAATCTATGAGGACAGCTTTGTGACTATTTCCATTTCAGAGAGGATGAAACCCAAGCTTAGAGAACATGAGTAACTTCGCCCAGGTCACAGGGAACTGTAAGCAGTGGGTCTTGGCTTCACACCCAGTTCTGCCCGGAGCCCGAGACCTGCCTCACGGACCACACAGAAGGCAGGCCGTGCAGACGCGTCACTTCATTTCTTGGCTCCTCTTTTTTTCTGTATGTAAGAAGGGCAGTGACAGTCCACGCCTTAGGCAGCTGTAAGGATTAAATTAGTTAATCTATGTAATGCAATTAGAAAAGAGTAATGTAGTATTAGCACTGGCCATTATTTCTGACTCAGTATGGTTCTCTTCGACACGTTAGGAAGTTGTTACTCAAACTACATTTGGTACAACTGTCTGTAAAGTAAGACTACAAAGTCCTGGTAGGCTCCTTGTTGAATAAAAGACACTGATCAGGTGCATCAATCCTGGGAGACCGGTCTCTGGTGAGTGACAAACTCTCAGCTTTCAGCCAGCTAGATTAATATTGCTCGGTGAGTGATGCCTAAGGAGGTGGAGCAAAATCAGAGATTCCAAAGTACACAAAGCAGATGGAGCAGACCTTGCTGTTGCCTCCCAAAACCCATTTCCACACATCTCCCTGCCCACCAGAGCCCCCGCTGTGCTCAGGTCCCCATGCCCCTTCCTCGCAGCCATGCGCTTCAGGGAGGCTCCGCCCGACTCCCTACGGAGGTGTGACTCCTCCAGTGGTGTGACTGAGTCGTCGAAGCCGATGTCAGCCCCTTCTCCTGGCCTGAGACTACGCTGGGACTGGCACGTGACCCTGGAAATGAGATGCAGGGGGCGGTCTGCTCTGAAGCTTCTGAGAAAGGCCTCCTCACTCTGAGTAAAGACATGAGGGTCTCCTTTCCCTCTGAAGGCAACTCCTGGGGCCACCAGAGCCCTCTTGAGACCAGCAGGGATACGAGTCTCAAAATGAAGCCAGCGTTAAGAGCAGAGAGACGGGAAGGTCAGAATCCCTGGTGACATCACCAAGGCCCAGAACGAATCCGTCTTGGAGCCAGCGCCCAGCTGCATTGTGAAATACCTTTCCTCATGGTGAGGTGGTGTGGGGTGAACCATGTCTTCCCAGAGTTCCTACGGTGACCCCGGAATGTGACTGTACTTGGAATCAGGGTGATTCAGTTAAAACGAGGCTGTTAGGGTGGGCCTTCATCAGTCCGGGCGGTGTCCTCAGAAGATGAGGTCTGGACAGCCTTGGGGACAATGTCCAGGGACACACGCACACAGAGGAAAGGTCACGTGAGGACACAGCAGGAGGTGGCCCCCCACGGGCCGAGGAGAGCATGCTCGGGAGAAACCCAGCCTGCGGGGACACTGCCCCCTTGGACTCCCGGCCCGAAGGCTGCGGCAGGCTCGGCTGTTTCAGCCACCCCATCCGTGGTGTTTGCTACGGCAGCTTGAGCACACGACGACAGAGCAGGCCCCTGATCCAACGGGACCGGCTTCTCATAAAAGGGAAACGTGAGTGCAATGACAGGGGGGGATCCATCACAGGGAAGCTGCTGTGTGAAGCGGGGAGCCACACTGCCGCACGGCCAGGACCCCCGAGATTGCGGCAACCACTGGGAGCCGGGAGGGGCCCGGACAGGCTCTCCCCAGCTCGGCCCCACCGCGACTCTGAACTTGAAGCTCCGGAATCCGGAGATGACGCCTGTTGTTCCAGGCCCCCAGGCCGTGGCTTGCTCACAGCAGCTGCAGGAGGCCTCCGCAGTAGGTTTTCCCATTTACTGCTCCTCATTAACGCCACAGCAAACACTGACTTTGTATTCAGGCAGCACTACTCGAAATGAATAAGCTTCAAAATGAATCAGAATGACCTGAGTTTGGGAAGGAAATATAATGAAAAAGGGAACAACTGAAGCAGAATTAGAAGACGACTAAAAAATAACTTGAGAGAAAAGAAAGGCAAAAGAACAGTCTATGAAGAGAAATAAGTCTATGAAGAGAAATAAGAAAATAAAATAAAATAGAAAGAACCAGAAAGGTTCATCTAGACTTGCCAGCTCTGTGTGAATCTGAAACACAGAAGGTGTCGAGGAGATTAAACTTCCACGCGATGTCCTGGGGCGGGGGGCGGGGGGGCAGCTACAAGAAAACGGTGACAGGTAAAACTGCTGTCTAAGAAATTCACAGTAAGGTCCGAAAGAATCACCACCAAACAACAGAAACATGCCTCTGACTGTCAATAAAACTCCCAATGTTTCTAGGAAAATGTAAAGAAAGCTGTTATCACAGAATTAAGGTGAAATTCTAAAAAAGAAGATGCAGCAACCTGCGAGCCTTTGCACTAACGGCTCCTAGAACCATGTACCAAGGAAGAGGTACATGCTGACACACAGATCAAACCAAGAGGGGCTCACTGCAGCCCGGCGTGGCCCGACGCCCCCACCTTCCACACACCCACCTGTAGAGGCGTACTGGGGTCCAGAGCAAACTTGGGGATTTTATCAGTCCAAGGCAGGAATTTCTTCGTCCTGTGGTCCAGATAATAATCAAAGATGGTTCCCTGGGATGGCAGCTTCACTGCTTTCATTTCTTTATGCCACCACCGACTGAATTCAGCCTGGTAACCAGAAAGCTAAGGAGAACAAGAGAAATCCTTACTGCAGACTTGAAGGTAACTCTGAACACATCCAAAGCCCCTCCAAATCCCACTGAACCCCCTGTGTACAGAATCGGAATTACAACTGGGATTGAATAACTGACCCAAGGAAAACAAGCAACTGCAAGTAAGCTATAAGGAGTGATCATATCAGAAAGGCAGAAAGCTGTAATTGCCACGTATCCATTAGGTACACATTTTCTGGAATAATTATTAACTTAAAAAGCAAGGTAAGGTTAGGTGAACCTTAGATTATGCCTGGGTTATTCAATTTAACAAAGAGCTACTACACCAAGGGCCAGGCTAGGTCCCTTATTTGAGTTTATAGCCTTCCTGGACCTTTTGTTGTTAAAATATCCTTCCCTCTATGAAATTATGGGGAGAATAAATGGTCATTCTTCTAGTCCTTATCCAGAAAAGTAAATAGTTAGCAGAGGTTAAGCCAATATATGCAGAAATAAACAAACAGGCACCATGAAAGTGAAGTTTGCTGTAAGTGAGCATAATGGGGGTGAATCTGTTTTAGGCAAATGTTCAGGGAAGCCTTCTTGGGGAAGCAGCACAGGTTAGGGAGAAGAGCATCCCCGGAAGCGGGAAGAGGTCAGCGTGTGCAAAGGCCCCGTGATACGAAACAACGTGCTGTGCTCAAGCACCCGGCCGGCGCAGCTGGCGGTGTGGGAGGGGACGGAGGGGCGACAGGCAGGGCCCGGTCAGAGGCCTTGTAAATGGCATTCCAATTTTTAACTTTATCTTAAGAGTAACAGCAGTCTGTTAGAGTGATTTCAATGCTGGAGAATATCATTTAATTCAATTTACGTTTTAAAAAACCACTCTGGCTGCTGAGTGGCTAACGGATCGTGGGACAAGTACAGAAGCGGAAAGACCAGTGACAAGGTTACTTCAGAAGCCAAGTGAGAAATGCCAATGGCAGTTTACGGGAGCTCAGGGAGCGCTGACGTGAAGCTGTGCTAGAAGCGGCCTGCCGCGGCCTGGGCCAAGAACAGGCCCGAGTCGTCTGCTGCAGTGCGAACCTGGCCCGGACATGGCTGGGTGCCCTCGGGCAGGCCGCCTGACCCGTTTCTGTCCCTTTTTGTAAGAGGAGGAGCAGGGTAGTCGTGCCCATACACGCAGGGTATTATTTTTAAGTTGCATTCCTTGCAGACAGGAGGCACTCAAATTTGTTGAATTCATAAATGGCTCTCCTATGATTTCTTGTGCCTGCTTCAGTCCGGTTTCCAACTCGACAGCAATGCTTCATAGTTAGCCCCCTTTTGACAATTTAGAAATGATGATGATAACGGTGGTGATACTAATGAGAGAGAAAGTGCCTGGGACAGCAAGGTGACCACTGAACCGCCTAGCTTCTAGCTTGAAGGCGGCCATGTCCGGAAACAGGAAAGATGGAGAGAGGAGAGACTGGGAGGAAGGTGAGGCGTGAGCAGAGGCGGACAGAGCTCAGCACTCAGGCAACCTCACCTGGTCTTACAGACCTAGGAAAGGACCCCGGAAAAGAACACTGTGGGGGGTGAGGAGGGGGAGATTCTCCGTGGACCCTCCGTGAAGGAGAAATCCACACATGCTGTAGATTGTGCTTCTGAGAAAATCCACGCGAAGTCACCCAACACTGATTCTTGACTCACTCAAAGCTAAGGGCTGTTATTCTTGAGAAAGCAGTGGAAGATTCCAGAAAGAAATGTGGCATCTAAGAAGGGTCAAAGACCCAGGAGGCCAAGTGAGTACCCACTTTATTTATAGATACAGTTTATGGTAGCCGAGTGATAGGAAGCAGAACTGCGTCATACGTCATCACAAGCATGCATTTCGGGAGTAAGCCAATGGAAATATGGGTCATTCCTGGCTATGATACCTTCCAACTTAAATTCCCTGTTTATATCTGCAAATATGGGGAAGCCTGGAAGATGTGTGCCATCTATTCTTAATGCAGGGAAGCACTATGAGCATCGGAGATCCTAGGTGGCGTAGCATTTGGAGACGTGCATGGGTGAGAATCCTGATGCTGTCATTTCCCATCAGCGTAACCTTGGTCAAGTTATTTCACCTCTCTAGTCTTTATGTTATCTGCACAATGGGGATAGCTTGAAGAATTATTGCGAAGGTTACATGAGAAAATCTACAGAGAGAAGGGCATGGTGGAAATTAAATGTGTCAATTTCTAAATTTGAAAACCTCCCATTTTGCAGTATGGCAAGTCTCAGCAGTGTGAGAGTGTGAGAGACAGACAGCAGACAGACACACACACACACACACACACACACACAGATGGGGGGGGAGAGGGGGGGAGGGAGAGAGAGAGAGAGAGAGAGTGTGTGTGTGTGTGTGTGTGTGTGTGTGTGTACACACTCTTGTTTGAAGTCCAAAAGACTTCAGAGGCCACACGTGGGGTGTGCTAGGAATGCAATGCAGGCACACATGCTTCTCTCTAGGCTGAAGGAAAGACCAACGGAAAGGGAGTGGCCTGGGGTTGACTATTACCCTGGGAATCATGTGTAAGACTGATTAGAGGTAAGAAGAGACTAGAGATCGGGAAACCAATCCGAAGGTTATTACGGGCTATGCAATGAATTGTGTACCCCCAAATTCCTATGTTGAAGGTATAATCCCCAGTATGATAGTATCTGGATATGGGGTCTTTGGGAGGTGATCAGGTTTAGATGAGGCCATGAGGGTGGGACCCTCATGACAGGATGAGTTTCTTGTACGAGGGGACACCAGAAAGCTTTTTATCTCTCTCTGCCATGTGAGGACACAGGAGGAGGGTCCTCCTGAGGACTTGACCATACTGGCACCCTGACATTGGACTTTCAGCCTCCAGAAGTGAGAAAAAGTAAATTCCCATTGCTAAAGTCCCCCCGTGTATGGTAACTTGCTGTGGTAGCCTAAGCTGAGACACCGTGACAGCCCAGCACAATCTAAAGGCGGGAGGGATGGAGAAGAGGGGGGCAGACTAAACAGCCACTTAGCAACCGACACTGAGAGGATCTGAAGCCCATCGGACCTGCAAATAAGGAAGAGGAATGCCCCCCCCGGTTTTAATCTGGGGCAAGAGGGAGGAATGTGAGTATCACTGAAGAAAAGGAAGAGGAAGAGCAAATTTGGGGGGCGGAAGAGATGACGAGCTCTCTCTCGGGCGCACTGGGAGTGACTTGTCTGTGGAACAGCACTCTGCCAGCACTGTTCCAAAGGTGGCAACACAGAACCTGGAGCTCAGAAGTGAGATCCTGGGAAGGCTATGCATCTGGCACTGACCCGAGATCAGAGCAGTCAGGCTGGAAGAACCTGCCGGGCAATGTCCAGGCTGAGGGAGAGCAGGGCAGGTAGGACAGATACACGATACTGCACCAAACAGGGGGATCACATACTGTTCCCCCCAAAATAATGCTGGCTCTGGAAACTATTTCTAAACATACCTGGTCTTGCAGCAGAGCGCCTCCAAATGCCCAGATACAAGCAAAGACAAAATAGACTTCGTAAACCTCTTTTGGGCTGTCAGAGGGTACATTTTCAGGAGTCAGCAAACATTCCAGAAGGACGCAAAGAGTCTAAAGAACAAAGAAACGGCCATTCATTTAGGGCAACCTTTGTTTTTCAATAGTGGGGTCCGTGTGCCTGGTGACAAACCTGCTCTCCCCTTACAAGGCTGTGTCATCGCCCCCAGCTCTGGGACTAGCCCCAAGAGACACAAATGACCGCCTTGGGTTTCTGCGTCAGCGCAGGCAAAAAGCTCTGCCACTTTGAACCAAACCGATCTTCTAAGAAATGACAAACTGAAATCCTCAATTTTCCGATTAATAATCAATGTAATAAACAAATAGATGTAAGCAGAAAAAGAAAATAGTGGGGCTGTAGCTGTGCCCTTACATAAACGGGGAGTCAGACTACACAGGGTTCCACAGCTCACTCTCACTAAAACCCAGCCGGACACCTTTCCCTACCAGGGAGCGAGGCCCCGCCACACCCTGCGGGGAGGGAGGGAGGGAGATGCCACTGGCCGCCAAGGTTTCATGAACTTCTGCCCTCTTGTTGGGGCACGGAGATGACCCACTTTCCCTGAGCGCTGTGGCAGCTGTTTTTTTCACCTGTTGTCATTAAATTTAGGAAGTTGGACGGGCGGCCTCAGCCCGTAGGACACCAGACTAAATTTAGGCTCGGGAGCAACGCTCTTCAGGAACCTGCTCTTGACGCCCCCACCCCCAGGCGAAAGGGCAACGGCGTGCCCGGTGGGTCAGGACTCAGGGCCCAGGGCGGGGGATGTGGCTGCGGCACAGGCCTTTCCCATAATGAAACAATAACCAGTAACAGACATGCTTGTGAGCGAGGCCGCTCACGCACAAAAGCAGCATTCTCACAGGCCCCCCAAACCTCGATTCTTCCCCCCCACCCCAGTCTTGGGGGGCAGCAATAGATTTTCATCACTGTCCTGTACACACAGCAGCGCAGACTGTAACAAAGTACGTCAGGACTGTGCGCACGCCCATCCCCTCCCGCCATGAACGATGGTGCGTGGTGACATGGAAAACGGGCCGCGGAAAGAGTTTGGAAATGCTTTTAATTTAAATAGTTGAGCAGCTATTATGTTTTTTAATCTTCTCTCTGGATGTCCAGTATATTTTGCCATGTGTGCCGATTTAAAATCATCTTCTAATAGAATAAAACTCACCAATTTGTCATCAAGAAAAAGAATACATGGAACTCTGAGGCTTTGCTATTTCTGAGTAGGAGCCCTGTGAGTCTAAATCAAGCCAAAAAGGCTGAAAGGTCTCAATGTTAAGTTATGCATGGACTGGAACCTAATAACACATATGATTTTTCTGTTTTCTCTTACGGTACTTGAAAAACATTTTGAGCTCTATGTCAGCAATGAATAAAATTATACTTTGGTGCATATTCTGCAAGAGTTAATACAGCTTACCAAACTTAAAGCAGAGAAGTTTTATACGTAGGAAAACACAGTACATTAATTTCTTCAAGTAGCCATTTTAAGCTATTCTCTTTTACACCCATTTTTGTCTCAAATTCCTGTCCTTACAAGTAATTACAGAAAAGAGACTATTCTATAAAACAGCTTAAAAAAAAAGAAAAAAAAGAGCTAAGGATAAAGTGCCATTTCTGAATATCACAAAAGGAGGAAGTGAGAGCAAAAGTCACATTAATTCCCACTGACCTATTTTCACACCACTCTTGAATGAAAACATTCACACCACAAAGAATCGCACCAATACACGAGTCAACTTGAGAAAGAACACGACCGTGCTTTTTGTAAGTACTCTACCAGAGGAAGTCTAATTAGGCTAACCACATAATTAATTCATTATGAATAAATTCAGACCTGCTTTCAGAAAGAAATTATACCTCAGATAATTACTGTTGAAGACTATCGTTTACTTAATTGGTGTGTGAATTATCCAAAAACCTGAACTTTCTCTTCTTACCATGCTTGCGAAGATTCCTAATTTAGCTTCACACAAATTTGGGAACTAGCAACTTAATGCTAACAAAGTACTCTGAAACCACTTTGGCTGCTATAGAAAACAAGAGGTTCCTAGTTGTGAACCTGTGAAATTCTGTGCTTGCAAAGGCCGGGGGTAGTTCCTCAGGCTGCGGCTAAGCTCACAAGCTCCGTGTCTGCGCGCTGCACGTAGTGTCACTCATTCCCTTCGCGCTTACCGGCCGTCTCCCAGGAGTATTTGAAACAAAAATTCATCCTGGGACACGGTGACCTCTCCGTCTAGACTGACCAGACTTTACAGTGCGGGGAGGGGGGAGAGAAGACGGGGAGGGGAGAGCGGAAGGTGTGTGGGTGTGGCACCATGGGGCAGAGTTTAGGTTTCTCCTACTCCGGGTCCACATCTCTAACTGAACAGATCGACTGGATTCAGAACCCGTGCTGAGCGTCAGTATTAGGTGGCAGAACAGTAAGTAAAGCTGTTATAACTTCATTCTTTTTGTATTCAAATATACTTGGGAGGAACACAGGTTCAGTGAAGACATTTGGTATTTAGGCCATGCCAGAAAGTAGCAAATCTCTGGGGATATAAAAATAAATAAAAGGTGGCTTCAGCCTTTGAATTCGCGGCCTTGCAAAAGAGCCCCCAAACCCAAAAGAGAACAGGATGGGACAGGTGTGGAACAGGTGTGGGACACAGGTTTGCAAAAAGCACTGGAACACACAGGCTGTTGGGTCTGGGGTTGGATGAACCTACAACTCCAGAAATCCTTCCATCTCCTAATCAAGCAAGATCTCCTGTTGTTTTGGTCGAGCCACATGGCCACTCCATCAGGACGAGACCACCACACAGTGTAAGTGAAGACACACCTGCACAAGGCTGTTCTCTGGAACTGAAGTGATGGTCTTAAAGCTTGTCCTCAGCTTATCCAAGCACGCAGGAATGTATTTCTCAAAAAGAATCGTTAAATTGGCCTTTTCCGACTGATGCTGCCTTCTGTCTATCCAACTGGCCACACACCTGAGGAAGAACACAGACAAACTTTCACTGAATGTGAGGCTTGAAAAGCAGAATGCCGCCAGCCCCAAAGCTGCCCCCCTGGCCACAGCGTGGGGCAGGATGTCAGCAGCATGTTTACTGAGCTCGGTCGATTTCTCAAACTGCAACTATTTTTAAATGCCCCTTTAAAACTTGTATTAATGGCCATTTTTACCTTAATGAAAAGACTGTGAAAGGAAAGTCCTAATGGCACTTAGAAGCAGACCTAATAGAGTATAAGTAGGCCATTACCGAGCATTTCTAAGGAAGTACAGTTGGTCATTCCTTAGAGGACTGGAACTATTGTCATAGGGGAGGCCTTATTTATGGAAACAGCTTGGGATTTTTCTTGATTAATCCTGGCATCAATTACATAGTAATGAGACGTCCGTTACAAATAAAAAGGTGAAAACTCCATCAGGGCTACTTCAAAGCCCTCACCCCACCTTCTCGCCAGACCGATGGAATGCTAACCTTGTAGCTGCTAATGCATTTCCAGTAAGAGGCTCTGAAATGGTATCTCATGCTCGGGTCACGTGCATTAACCTGAAGCCTATACAACGTTACTCATGTTGATACACTACTATCTCTAACATTTTAATAAAATAACACTAGTCAATAAAATGAAACATGACTCCACATCTAGTCATCCCTGGGGAGAACCTGTACAATGTTAAATGAAAAATAATTGCTCAAAAAGTTCTCGTTAAACAGGAAGCTGTGCTAACAAACACATTTAGTGGCCAGCAGAGAAGCAGTGGGACGGGACCAATTATAGCAATGCCTTGCTTTAAGCAAATCAGATTTCACATTTTCAATATCAGAAGAAATGAAGGCAAGATGATTCTCTTGTAAAAGGCTCCCTTTATACTGCTGTCAGATTTATAAAATATCAACTGTCACTTTTTCAGGTCCAAGAGGAATAGTTTTCAGTTGAAGTTCAGTTCATGGTGGCAACTTGAGAGAGCATCTCTGGGTGGTGGGGACAGTGGGCACCGTAAAGCAACGGAATAACAGAAAACAAGTACTGCTTACCGGGGACAAAGGTGCGAAGGCTACACCTACCCCTCAATTACTCAGCTTACTGCATATCAGCTGGCAGAAGAGCAACCAGTGTCCAGAGCCTACTGTTAGCAGAGGGGAGGGGGCGGTTTAGGGACCTGGAACTCTAAAGTCAGACAGCCTGGATCTGTATCCCCAGCTCCACCAATTTTAAACTTTGCAACCTTGGGCAAGTTTCTTAACCTCTCTGTGCCTCAAGTTGCTCATCTGTCCATGAAGAGGGTGATAATACAGACTTATTAGGGTTGTTCTGAGGATTAAATGAATTCTCATGTATAAAGTGCTTAGAGGGGAGTTCCCTGATGGTGTAGTGGCTTAAGGCTTCGTCGCTGGTGCTGTCAGCACTGCGGCCTAGGTTCAATTCCCAGCCAGGGAACTACCCACGTATAAAAAAACAAACAAACAAAAAAACAAAACAAATAAAAGTTATTCCTTTAAAAAAAAAAAAAAATAAAGTGCTTAGAATAATATCTGACATACAAGGGGGAACCCAAAAAATCTGGAATTATCTTCTGGAGGGCGGGCCCCCTGCAGTACAGGCTTCCCCCACTAGGTGAGTGTTCTAGGAACCCACCTGCAACCATGTACCAGGTGGCCTTGTTGTGAGAGGCTGCATTTGATTTCAGTGAATTTTTTTTTTGAGACTCTTTCAATGTGTTTGTCCATTTCGTGATGGGTGGTTTACACGAACAACCTGCAGCATGACAATGCACTGGCCCACAACCTGCTGAGGGTTCAACAGTTTTCAACCAAAAACTGGCATGGCCCTGGGCCCCATCTGCCCTAATTCACCTAATCTTACCCTGAGTGACTCTTCTTTTTGTTTGTTTGTTTTCCTGGATGAAAAAAAAAAGTCATCAAAGGAAACATTTTGCCAATGTGGAAGAGGTGAAATAAAAAAAAATGGCAGAAGCACTAAAAGGCATCAAATCAGCAAGTTCAAAAACTGTTTTGAGTCGAGGAAAAAGCATCTCAATAGGTGTATTGCATCAAACAAAGAGTACTTTGAAGGTGACTGAGGTTTAAACATGTAAGAATAAAAATACAATTTTTTATAAATAAATTCTGGGGATTTGGGGGGTCCTCCCTCATATAATATATTCTCAATAAAGATTACTCACGAGCACAGAGTTGGTGGAACTGCAAGAACTGGGTTCAGACCCGGATTCTGCCTTGCTGTACTCTAAGATAGTGCTGTCGCGTAGGGCACAAGGCTGAGCAGCCAGCACTCTGGTGGGTGTAACAAATTCCACCCCTGCCTCCCAGCAAAGTCCCTTCCCAGTCTCTGTGGGAGCAGGTTATCCAGGGATAACCAGGAGCTGCAGCCCCAGCAGGGGGAAAGAGCTTTGCACTTAAAGGGCTGGTGATCGTACTACTTCACTGAGCCACCTTGGCAGCAATCAGTCTCTCTTGGAGAGAAAACCCTGCAGGACCACAAGCAAATGATGCTACTGTACAAATTGCCTCCACAAGTCAGGACATGCGTTCAACCAAACCAAGAACCGTGATAAGAACTGATCCTCCCAACGCCCCCAAATGACCTCTGCTGAGGGTCAACCACGCCACAGGGAGTAATAAAAAAGTCTACATTGTTAAATATGGAAAGTTTATCATTTCATGTATAAATTTCTACTAAATTTTCGTAGTTTGGAATAAAAACAGACATTAAAAGACATCAAAGTTAAAAGGAGAATCTATGATCCTCAGCAACGGCAAAAACTGCAGACACAGACCTGTATCTGCTGGGAGTCCTTTCTACCTTTACAACGTGCTCCCATGTATAATGCACACTCATTTTTTTTTTTTTTGCCCAAAGTTTCAGGGAAAAATAATTTCATTTTAATTTTTTAATTTAAATTTTTATTTGTTTATACATATTTAGGTACTTGTGTTTTATAATTAATAGTTACATAAAATTTCTTGGACCATAATATGTTAAAAAATAAATGTTAAAATTCTTTTATAATACAAAACACAAGAACAGATACAAGGTATAAGAAATTTTATGATTACATTTTTTATGTTTTTAAAAACCAATTATCATATTCCAGGGCATTATTTTGCATACAGATATCATTATTGATGTCTAGAGCTATACTTTTAACTTATAAGCATAACTAAAAGAATTAGAAACATTTATATAGGTACTGCCCATGTATAATGTGCATCCTTAGTTTTCCCTCACATGTTTGGGTAAAGAAGTACTCATTATACACAGCAAAATAGATTTGAACATGAGCAAGTGAAACATAATGCTATCATACAGCATACAATGGAAAAGACGTATCACCTCAGGAAATAGCTACACTCTGATGCCTCAATAGAGCACCTAATTCCAGTATGGAGGTCACTAACAGAGAGGATCTGACTCTTCAGCATTTGTAAATGTGCTCCATGTTACCAGCTCTGATGCTCTGCCCTTCTCCAGGAATGCTATAGGTGTGTCACTTCAATTCCAAAACGCTGTCGTTTGAAAACTAACTGGGGAGGCAAAGTTTTTAGGCTTCTGAATGCTTCTTTTTTTTAATTAGTCAATAGTCTAGCAAGAATTCATCAGAGCTCTCCATAACTTGCCTCTCACAGTAAGTGTCAGGTTCTCCGTCACTCACGGTGGCCTGCAAAACGGCAGGGGTTAGACGGATGTGCTGTTCAGCAGTACATGTTGATTATTTTGGAATCTCTGTTTATAAATACATATAGTATCCAAAGATGAAAGGATGAGACTGCGGGGGTAAAAGAGAACAAGCTCATCCAATGCAGGTGAGAGATTGAGTGAGACAAAGCCAGAGAATATTTTAAGCTGAAATAAGAGCGAAGCAGTATGATCTAAAGCTGTGGCTCCTCAGTGAGATACCACCTCACACCTGTTAGAATGGCTATTGATAAGGCAAGAAATAAGTATTGGAGAGGTCGTGGAGAAAAAGGACCGCTCATACACCACTGGTAGGAATGCAAACTGGTACAATTGCTATGGAAGACAGTATGGAGCTTCCTCAAAAAATTAAGAAAACAGGTATTATACCATATGACACAACAATCCCTCTTCTGGGGACCTACCTAAAAAATCTGAAAACCTTAGTCCTCAAAGAATATGTACCCCAATGTTCATCACAGCACTGTTCACAGTGGCCAAGTCATGGAAGCAGCCAAAGTGCCCTGTGATGGTGAGTAGATAGAGAAGCTGTGGTACATGTACACAATGGAATGCTACTCAGCT
>PVJL010014707.1:0-27024 GCA_004026885.1 Lyroderma lyra
GGGCAGAGCCAGAGCGCAGCCCGGGGTCGCAGGCCCCGAGTCACCTCCCAATGGCGCAGGCGCCTCCCGCTGGTCGGCGGCTTCCCCCCACCGGCCGAGCCTGCGCCCCCACCGCCCCCCTGGCCTCAGCCTGCGTCCGCAGCCCCCACCTGAGGAAACCAGCCAGTGACTGTCAGGAGAAGGCAGAGAGCGTTCTGGTCACTCGGCTGCCCTGATGCGGCCAGGGGCCACCAGCCCACTCCCAGTACAGCCGGCGGAGGGGTTCTGCTGCATCCTGTGTCAGGAGGGGGAGGGGAAGACGCAATACCCCTGGGACAAGGTGTGGGACAGGTAAAGTGACAGGAGGCCAACCCTGCTCTGAGTTCCTTGAGGGGAGGGAGCTCACATCCTCTGCACCCCACAAAGAACCACTGCCAATACACACACCCCACCCCCCGCAACCAGGTGCAGTGTGCACAGGAGACCAGGTGGCCCTGGGCAGCCCAGGCAGGAGCCATGTGGGTGGGCAGGGCAGGACCAGACACGGGCCAGGGGTCCACTGAGGCCTCCAGGACAGCAGGCCACACCTGATCGTCTCAGCCAGTGTCCTGTGCTCTTGGTGACGGTCCACCATGGACACAGCTCGGAGAGGCTTTCCCCAGTACCACGTGACACGGGGCCTCAGGGACAGCTGCCACGTGGGTACACTGGAGGAGAAATGCAAAGGGACGACCAGGAAATAGAAGCCACCGCTGCTGCGGCACGAGGTTCTGGGCCCAGAGCTGCGGCCGAGCCCGGAGCACCTGCCTCGCCTTGTGGCCGGCTGGAGGCAGCGGCCCAGACACACATCCACTAGGACCCAGGTGCTGCCGGGAGGGGGTGAGCCGGGACTGCGCCCCATCTGGCTCTGCCATGGCGGTGATGGTAGGAAGGGCCAGCTGTCGCCTCCCACGCCCCTCCTCCCCCACGGCCCCAGATGGCGTCACGCACCCCGCTGGGCGCCCACGCCCAGGCTGCTCCCTGTGTCCCACAGCCCCTGCCCAGCCCCCACCACTGCTGGAGTTCAGGGGTCCCGAAGGAGAAGGGGGTGTGAGGAGAGGTAACGAGGAGCCGGGACAGACAAACGTGCCTTCACAGCACACAAGCCGCACCTGCCAGACAGCAGGACGTGCCCTCTGTGTCTCAGGCCCCGCAAATTCTGGGTCTTCGGGGCCCCCGCAGCCTCTGGCCTTACTGGCCGGTGGGGGCGGGGACACAGAGATAGGGCGTAGGAAGGAGACTCTGACAAAACAAGGCTGCAGACCCCCAGCATGCACACCTGCTGCCAGGAGGGGCTGTGAGGGGGAGGAGGGACGTCAGTCCCCTCCACCAGGAGGTGGCGGCTCATGGTGGTGAACAGGGACGGCCACCACACCATCCCGGGCAGATGCGGACTGACCACCCGGGCCTTCTTGGTCCAGGTGAGCAGCTTTGGGACCGCCCGTCCCGGCCACCAGGATAAAGTCGGTGTCAGTCACAGACCCGAGCTGGGGGGTGCACGTGAGCAGGACGCCCCTCCCGTCCTGCGTGGGGAGACCGATGACAGTTAACAGACGGGACAACAGAACAGAGGACCGTAGACGTAAACGTACCAGTGCTCACGTTAGAGTAAATGGATTAACATTCCCATGAGAAAGCGCCGTTTTCAGACTGGGCCAGACTCAGCTGCACACTATTTGCAAAAGAGCCTTTTCCCATTTGAAGATACAGATGGGGTGAAACGTAAAGGGTAGAAATGACGTATCAAAAAGCGAAGTGGCCACGTTACTGTCAAGGTGGACTTGAAGCCAAGGGCCGTTACCAGTGGTAACGAGGGACATTCCATTACAATCAAAGCTTGTCGTCATCGAAGAGACCCACCAGCTCCAAACGTGTGTGCAGCCAGGGACAGCCCCAACCCGTGAGGCCAAAGCAGACGGAAACAGACTGAGCCACAGTTTGGGAGGCTTTATTGTCCCTCTCTTTGTCGTCTAGGCAAGAAAGGGAAGGAAACGTGGAACCCTGGTATCAGGAACAAAGGGCGTCATCGCTCCCTACGTCAATAGGAAAGCAATGACTTTATGCCCGCGGACTCTACAACTTAGATGAAGTCCATTCCTTGAAAAGACACAAATAACCAAAACTAACACTAGAATAAATGGAGGACCTGAATACCCCCCATCTGTCAAACAAATTGCGTTTGGATTAAAAACCTTCCCACAAAACCTCTGGGCTCCAGGCCTCACTGGTGAATCCTCACAAACATTCAGCAGAGAAATAACCAATGCAACACAGAAGATCTTCCAGAAAACAGAAGAGGAGGAAACTCCTCCCACCCGCCCCATGAGGCCAGTGTAAGTGTGAGACCAAAACCAGACCGGGACGTGACAAGAAGAGAAAATCGAGACCGATGTCCCCAGTGGAGATCACTGAACTCGGCAACATATAAAACCCCGCCCGGCAATGCACGTCAAAGTGTTCAAACGTCAATCAATGCCATTGACCACGTTGGCCGAACAAGAGAAGAAAGTCCTACGACCGTCTCATCTCCACAGACACCGACAAGGCATCTGACACCATCCCACGACCCTTAAGGATTTCAGAACAAAGGCCCAGCACGCGGGGAGGAGGGGCTCCCCAGTGTGACAAGGCGTCTCTGAGAAAGCGCAGCGGACGTGATACCGAACCGTGAAACACTGAACGTTGCCGCGGGATCGGGAGAAGGGCCAGGTGTCCGGTCTCACCACATCATTCACCCTGTGCTGGAGGTCCAGCAGAAACGTGCGAACAGCAAGGGATGAAACTGTCTGCTCACAAGTGACACAGACGACCCTCGGAGGTCTACACGTACGATACTGGACTAGCTGAGTTCAGCAAGGTTGTAGGCTGCCGTCACTATGCACGTGTTTATTTTTGAAAGATGAAACCTTGGGGGACAAACGACACGACACACGCAGATGTGCAACCCTTGCACACTGAAAACTTCGAGACAACGCTGACAGGACTTAAGGGAGAGCGGAGCCAACGGCACGACCCGAGGAAACCACCGGTCGTACACGATGGGCCCTGGCCACGGGTCGGAGAGCTCACGGTTCTAAGAGGTCCATTCGCTCTGACTAGACCAGTAGTTTCGGTGCAACCCCAATCGATGTCTCCGCCAGCTCATCTCAGGCACTGACAAACCGACTCTAACGTGCACGAGGCGAGGCAGAGAACCTCGAACGTTCCAACAATTTGAAAAGAAAAACAAAATTGGAGGGTAAACACATGGCCTCAAGACTCGCGTGAAGCTGTGCTGATACAGTGCAGTACTGACGTAGAGACAGACGTCCAGATCAGTGCAGTGGGACAGTCCAGAAACAGTCCCGTGATTGTCAGTTCAAATGACCTTCAGGACCGTGCCACGGAGATTCAGTGGGGCCAGGGGAGTCGCTTCAACAGGACATTTCCTGGGAGCACCGAAATCGTGCTGGTTTTGTGGCTGTGCACATCGGTCAAAACTCATCCAATCACATCCGTAACATGCATGAATTTTGGTTTGTGTAAATTAACTTCAAAAGAACCTGATTTTTAAAATGAACTATTTCTGTGTAGCAGCAATTAAAAAAATCTAAAAATAAATCCATAAAAACGATGCCACCTACAGTAACATCAAACAAACATATTGGGAGATAAATTTAATGAAAGTTGTACAAGACCCGTCGCCTTGTGCAAACTGCCCCCCGTTGCTGAGAGCACCTAAGGAAGAGCTACTGATAGATAAATGGAGCAAGATGTTCGTGCATTGGGAGACTCGATGTTATTAGGGCGTTCATGCGCCCCACCATCGATTTACAGATTTAACATAATCCCAACCCAAGCCCTTGCAGGCCAGGCTGTTGTGTAGTCCCTGACAAGCTGATTCAAACTTCATACGGAAATGCAAGGGATCTAGAATCGCCAAAACGATGTTAGAAAACGAACCAAGCTGGACGACGTGCAAGAATGACTATGAAGCTGTAACGATGAAGACATCGTGTTGGGGGGACTGAGACCAAACGAGATCCCAGAGGAGAGTCACACACAGAGGGCAACGGATCGTTGAGCAAGGTGCCCAAGTCACCCAGTGGGGACCGTCTATTCCGTGACGGTGCTGGAATAATGGGGAATCCACGTGGAAAACTAGGGACCCCTCCCTCACACTTGGCCTAAGAATTAATGAGGAACTTACCCTAGACCTAAAGCTGACCTTCGGGGAGACGGAGACTCCTTAGGGCAAGACAGAGGCATCGCCAATCGAAAGTGGGCAAGACGGCGCCCGTCAAAGGACCGCGTGGGACACTGCGGCCGGGAGGAAGCCCACAGCCCGCACGTCCACGGAGGACACACTGCGGGACGTGGAGCCACCCCCACGGCTCCGCGCTGATGACACCAAATAGAAACGGGCCAAAGGCGTGAACGGACACTTCACGCGCAAGCCATGCAGACGGCCAGTCGGCACAGGAAAAGGCCACCAGTGCCACCCGCCTCCAGGGAGCTGCAGAGGCTCCTAACAAACACCGGAACTTCTCTGCACCGACCACCCTGGAAGTGCCGTCCCCACGTACGCACACGGGTCACACTTCTCTCGATCACTGCGGAGTCCACCCCAAGGAGCCTGTCCGTGCTCGAGAGGACCAGCCGGCCTCCCTGCGGGCCCACACGTGCCTGCACCCCAGGCCCCACGAGCACCCCCAGGCCCCAGCCAGAAACGGAGCGGGGCTGGGCCACGTCTGCCGCCCCACATTCCAGAACATTCCCCAAAGGACATCCCGCAGGTACGTGCGACACCCATCTGCTCACAGGGCCCCACCGGGGCTGGTCTCAGCAGGTCCACCTCAGCAGGTCCAGTTATCTCTTTCCGTCCCGTTCCGTTCGACAAGCGTTTATTTACCGAGAGCTCAGCGTGAGCAAGGCCTGGGGAGCGAGCGGACCGCAGCCTGCCCCCGAGGGGGTCCCAGCCCCCGAGGGACACGCCATCGCGCCAGCCGGGCCCCGCACCCTGCTCCCACCCCGTCCCCTGTCCCGTCACGCCGGGGACCGGCTGGGCGCTGGGATCTCACCTCCTGAACGACGCGGAGCCGGGAGACCCGTGAGGAGCAGAAGCCGGTAGGTCGCAGCGCTAATTACCGGGAAGCGCCGCAGCCTCTCAATTAGCTCCGTCTGCAGAGGCGCCAGCCGCCCTCTCGGGGGCACCGCGTTTTCTTTAATTAAAAGGGATCTGAGTTCAGTTTGTAAAAGCTGCTCGAGATTCCACTGGACACGGCCCCACGGGTCCAAAGCCCGGACCGCCCGGCTTGGGGTGACCACTGTCACCTCCACGTGCTCGGCCCACGACGCTCTCGCTCCCAGACCGCATAGGTGGGGCCTGAGGACGGGAGTCGTCCCAGCGGTGGGCTCAGCTCTCCGGGGACAGGAGCCCTTAGGGCAGGAAGGGTCCCCATCGCCCTTGGAAGTGACAGGCACGGTGCTGACCTCCCAGCCCTGAGGCGTAGCTCTGCGGCCCACCTGGCCCACAGCTGTGGCCACGCCAGCCACACGGCACCGGGGACCTACCTGCAGGACGGGGGACACGGCCACATGGGCTCCATGTCCACCTGTGTGCACAGGACGGCTGCTCCTGACCCCCTGCCCCAACGAGCCGGACGCTGGCCGTGGGGGTGGGCGGTCCCCACCTCCCCGTGGGGTCCACGGCCTGCCTGACCTCCCCCCAAATGCTAGGTCTTTCCGGACGCCTGGTCGTAACCTGGGCCTAGGCCCACGTGACACTCTGCTTCTCTGAGCCCCTTTGTCCCCAAGGAAAGCTGAGGCCCTGCCTGGACTGTCTGTTTCGAGGACACTCAGGGCCCTGGAGGCTGTGGAGCCTGGAAGGCCTGGCCAGGAGCAGGGACCCCGGATGGCGATCTGGACGCCAGGGCCTCAGTGGTGCTTCCCAGCCGGAGGGTGGCCTCGGGGAGGGGCAGTGGTTCTCAGTGGGGGGCAACGTCACCCCTGGGGGACACGTGGCCATGTCTGAGGCACACTTAGTTGTCACAATGCAGAGGATTGCTACTGGCTTCGGGGGGTGGAGGCCAGGGACGCTGCTGACGTCCCACAGCCCTCGGGCCAGCACTGGACGGGTCCGCCCAGACGGCAGCCTGGGTGAGGGGGCCTGCGCACTGAGCACAGGGCAGCCCCCACTCCCCAGACCCCGCCCGCTGGGGTCAGGGCCACACCCAGGTGCCGGCCGAGCCGCCCTGCACAGCGACGGCCCCAGGACACCCCAGGACGCGCGCGGGGGCAGCCGCCCAGCCCCGGACACGAGGCCGGCACCCGCTCCGGGCCCTTCTCGGCTCCGTCAGGCCGGCGTCTCATACCCACCCACACGCCAACTCCCAGCCCGACTCGGGGAGACAGTCAGCACAGCGGCGCCTGCAGCTGCCGGAGCCCGTCCATCCCGGCCGGCCGGGGGGAGGCGCAGCCGTCCCCATGTCCCTGCGTGTCCCTCCGGCAGCCGGGGCTGCGGCCGCTCCCCCCACAGAGCCCCTGCTTTCCGGGCCGACCCTCCCGGTACCAGCGGTTCTGCCCCGGCCACGCCGACGCCTGGGACAGGACGCACACCCAGAGGACGCAAGCGGGCCTGACCGTCCACGCGGCCGTGGGCTCCCGCCGCCCAAGGAGGGGCAGCCCTGTGCCTGGTGCCGGGTGACACCGGGAGCAGCGCCGAAGGCACGGCTTTTCCCAAGCAGGAGGGACGCTGTGACGGAGGGCCCGATGCCATCGAAACGCCATGCCATCCTGGGGACACGTAGGACGCGGGGGCGTGCCTCGCTGAGGTCTGGCCGACTGCCGTCCCCCGAGCTGGCCCTTCTGTGGGAGGGGCGGGAGGATGGACACCAGCCCCCCCAAAGTGCACCCCATCCCCCATTAGACTCATAACACTCTCACCGCCCGGAAACGGCGCCTGCGCCCCACTGGACGGGCGAAGCAGGCCCGCGGGGCAGGGCTGGGGTGAAGGGCATGTGCGAGGCTGAAGGACACGAGGTGGCCAGTGCTCTCGCCAGCCACCGTACTGCCGGCCACTGTGCGCTTGGCGGGTGGCCCTCCTGCCTCTGGGGACGGCTCCAGTTGACAGCTGTGGGCAGGTGGCCCGGGCCACTCTCAGGCCAGAGCAGGTGGCAAGGGTCAGAGCTCGATCTGGACCGTCTACGAGACACATGAGGGGTGGACTGGACGGAGAAGTCTGGAATGTGGGAGGCCCGCCGCCTGGAGATTCACACGAAGGAGCCGCTGGCATATGGATGACATTTGAAGCCTGAGACCAGGGCGTGAGTGAGAAGGGGCCCCCGTGTCACGGAGTCGGGGGGCCGGGAAGGGGCCCCCTGGAAGCCACGTGAAGACGGGACCACAAGGGGCCCGGAGCGGCCAGTGTGCCGTGGGTCAGGGGCGAGGAGGGCTGAGGGCTGGGCGTGAGGGGACCTTCCTGAGAGCTCCGGGGCTGTGGGCACACAGTCTGCTGCTGGGGAAGGGCGGGTGGCAGCAAGGCCTTCGAGGACGCCGCTGAGAAGGGGAGCAGAGCTGCTCCGGGTGGGAAAACACGGGCTGCTTACGGCACGGCACACGGCACACGGCACACGCCCTCCCGACGCCCGCCACCGTGCACCACGGGGACGCGCAGACGCGCAGGTCACTCCGTCCACCCTCAGGAGCTGATGGATGATGCGGCGATGACCGTTAGGAGACGAGCGGGGCTGATACAGACGAGCTGAGGGCTCAGGCCCGGGGTCCCAGACCCGGGACCGCCCCCTGGGGACCACGGACCGCTCCGCACGCAGCCAGGCGGTGCCTGGGGACACCAGGACTGAGATTGTCCACGCCCTACGGGGGGAGGGGTGACCAGGCTGAGGTGCCGGGCAGGGCCCTGGCTGGGCCTGGGGACACGCCCTGGAAGTCAGGATCCTGGGCCTGGAGTTGAGAGGGGCGTGGGGGACGCACTGGGGGGAGGTGGGTGTCACAGGCAGAGGTCACTGGGCCACAGCAAGGTGGGATCCCGGAGCAGAAAAGGGCGGCGGGAACGGCAATGCGCACGTGCGACACTGTGGGCTGCGGTTTCCGAAGTCGGGACGGCCCAGGCTGTGTGTCACCGAGACTGGCCCCGGTGCCCGGACCGGACGTGACGCTGGGAGTGTCTGTGATGGAGCTTCGGACAGATGGACGTCCGAGGCGGCGGGCTCAGGAAAGCCGCTGGCCTCACAGGGGGCAGGCCACTCCCTCTTCCTGCCTCACGGCTGACCTGGGACCTCTGGTCGCACCGCCTCCTGCGGGACCGGGACCTGCACCCCCCAGCCCCCTGGTCTCAGGCCTCCGCACGCGGCCCTGGGCCTGCAGCTCAGGCGGGAGGGGTGGGACCTCTCGGCTCCGTAAGCACGTGAGCTGATGCCTTTAAATCTACGTACGTACGGAGGTGTGCATCTCCCTACCTGTGTGCTGTCTGAGCACATGCACGCGCGCACATGTGCGCACACAAATGCGCACACACACATACACGCGCACACGCACGCACACAAGCGCACGCGCACACATGCATGAGCACACACACGCACACGCAGCATACACGTGCACATGCAGACGCGCGCACATGCGTGCATGCACATGCACGCGCACAGATGCACGCACACACGGGCAAGCACACACACACACATATGCACGCGCAAACGCACACACAAGCGCATGCGCACACATGCATGTGCACACACACACGTGCACGCACATGCGTGCACGCACATGCACGCGCACAGATGCACACATGCGCAAGCACACACACACGTGCGTGCAAACGCACACACGCACGCGCACGCGCACACGTGCACGCACACACCGTTGCACTGGCCTGCCTCCCTGACTGATACAACGAGGTGGTGGTGTCGGTTCACTTGCTATGACGAACGGACCAGACTAACGTGCATTAGTGTGGGATACGTGGGAATTCTCTCTGCTGCCTTCACAGCGTTTCCGTACATCTAGAATCTTCTAAGAGAGCTTACTAGGAAACGGGCTCTTCTCAGTGATGCACAAGGGCTGTCCGGAAAGCACCCAGCCACGTAATGTGAAAACAGGCCTCTGTGGCTGCCCCTTTCCCGGACGGCCCTTGTGTTTCGTACGGACTCGGGGATGGCCTGGAAGGGGAACGATCAACTGCAAATGGGTCTCGGAGCAGCACCGAGATTGCGCGAGACGCGGAATTTCTCAGGCTTTTTCCTGTAAAGGAAAACGATCGTCTGGCAACAGCGTCCGGCAGCTCGCTGGGCGGCCCCAGGATTTATCGTCCAAGTGGGGACACGCTGGAGAGTGAGGGCACCACTAGGACTCACGCCCGAGGGACAGGCACGCCACGACAGCCGGCCGCCCGTGGACGCAGGCACCCCCACTCGCACCCTTCCTAGTTCCCGCCAGTGTCGGGGACCCTGGAAGGCACCTCCAGGGCCACCAGGAGGCTGAGGTAGGGTGGTGGGGACCGGGGTGCAGCCTGGGGCAGGAGAGTGGGTGTCGCCTTAAGGGAGGAAAGGCCGGGGACAGTGTGCATCCCAAACTGTGTCTCCCCTTGTACCCCGAATCCATTCACGTGTGCAATCGCCCCAGCTGCCGAGCACCGTGTTTGCACCGTGCGCAGCGCCAGGGGACACGCGTCACTGATTAAGCCCTGCACTTGCTGCACTTGTCAGTGGCTGTGGGCTCTGGGACACGGGCATCGGGGTCCAAACACCTGAGCAAAACGTTTTCCAAGAGTGACAGAAATTCTGTGTGTCCCCTGCCCAGTCCCAGGTGTCACATTGCACCCTCTGCAGGAGCCGCCTGGGAGAAGGGTGAGCGACCTGGGTCTGCACCTCCAACTGCACCCTGCACCCCACCCACCTCTCCCTGTACCCCCCACTCCTCCTCCCACCCCCGGCCCCTCCCTGCACCCCGGCCCCTCCCTGCATCCCCCTGCCCACTGCTGGGTTCATGGGGCGGCCACTGCCCCGGCTCCAGCAGCTCCCACACTGGGGACTGGGGGGCCAGCCCTTCCGTAGCACACCACCCCCTCCCCCCTTTCTCCGTGTCTTCCTTCTGCTTCCCCTTCTCCGCTCGCCCTGGTCACGTGCCAACTTATGGCTCCTCCCGAGGAGCTGGCATGCGATTCCAGAAACACAAGGGGACCCTGGTACTAAAAAAATTGGGGACAGACCAAGCAAACGTGACCATAGGACAGCCACGGTGGGTCTCAAACAGCAGCACAGCAGACCCTGAAGCCGGGATCTCTGGGACCATCCTGTCATCAGGTGGGACACGGTGACGGTGCCAGACCTGCCCTGACGGCCCCCGTAGGTACCCAGCCCGGGCTCCTCAGACATGACCTGTCCCCTCAGGAAGATGCTGCTCCTGCTCCCACTTCCTGCGTTTCAGTGTCACACAGGGCTCGGCCCCAAGGCTTCAGGCTTCAGCCAGAGAACGGTGACCGCCAGGCCTCAGGGGCTCCCTGGCCAGTGCTGCGTCCTGAGTGGCCCCTGGTCCAGGCGAGGGTGTGCGACACCCTCTGAGGGTGTCCCTGCCCCCCGGACCCATGCCAGCCCTGCCAGCCAACGGCAGCTGCACCCCCTGCCCCCAGCGCCGTGTCCCTGTCCCTGAACCTGAGCTGGACCTGTGACCTGTGACCGGCTGCAGGCCGGGGCACATGACATGAGGGACTCCGTGCCAGTCCCAGCCCGAGGAGAGGGGCCGATAGTGCCGGCCAGTCGCTGTCCAGAGCCCTGAGTCCTTCGGGGGAGCTGCTGTCCCTCCGACCAGCAGGGAGGGAGCAGCCCTGAATCTGCAGGGGACGACTTGGTCCCTGAAAACCCGTCCACAGAGCCTCTGACACCCATCGGGGTGGCCCGGTCGCTGCTGCTGAGCAGGATGAGGCGGCAGAGCGGGGTCCCAGGGTGCACCCAGCCTCCTCTCTGCTGGTCCCGGGAGGCCGGGATGTGCCGTGGGGCCCGTCCGGCGGCCCTGGGAGGGGCTCCTGCCGTGGGCACCTGGAGCTGCAGCCGTGGGCCATGTCGGGCGGCTGGCTTGGGAGCGGGTGCCCCAGCCCCAGGTGCACCCCCAGACGACGGTGGTCCCGGCTGAGTTAGGCGCCTCACAGGGGAACAAGGAAGACACCACGGATGTCACATGGAGCAGAGACCCGTCTCCACTGGGCCCTGGCCGAGACAGACGATGCACACGGCTGTTGTGACGTCACCGAGGCGTGGGGTAGTTCATTAGCAGCAGTGAGTGACCGACGGCCAGCCTCGGGGCACCACACCCCCAGGCCCGCGAAGCCCAGGGCCATGCCCCCACTGCCCACCGTCCGGCCCCGGTGAGGAAGCCAGAACGCGGCTGCGAGTGGGGCGCGGGGAGCCGATGGGGGTGGGGGTGGGGGACACCGGCGGAGGGTCCCAGAGGAACGGCCCGGAAGCCACGCAGGCCCTGCCCGCCCGCATGGTGCCGCAGCCGTGCCGAGCAGGCCGAGGGGCCGGCTGCGCCGAGCCGAGTCAGGGGCCGCCCGGCGCCCAGCTCCGCCCCCCGCACGCGCGCGTGTGAATTCGGAAAGCGGAGGGACCTTTCCGCGGTCAGCTGTCAGGTCTCGGAGAGGGGCGGAATGTGCTCAGCTTCTATTTTTAATAACTTGGGGGTGACACCGACTCCCACCCACACCATCTCCTTGGCTCCAGATCTGAAATGACATCAAACAGGGTTGTCACTCGATCACCACCGGCCTCGCTGCGCTGGCAGCGTGCAGGGACCCACGGCGAGCTCTCCTGTCACGTTCAGGGGCACCGAGGACCGAGCCCCGTGTCACGGCGGGACGGGGCCAGGCGCGGGCACACCGGGGTCCGTGCTCGGCCCTCGGCCGCGCTGACCTGTCAGGCGCCGGGTTTTTAAATGACAGATTTTAGGTCAACGAGAAAAACTTTCTGGTGAAGCGAGCATCCGGTTTTTAAACGAGTTCGTCCGCGAGAGCTGCTCCTGAACTGTCTCAGCTTTGATCATGAAACTCATTCAGGGTGCCGGCCCTGGTGTTTGGGGAGCAGCGGGGAGCCCCGCGTGTCCCCCGCGTGAGCCCACTCCCTGAGGGGGGGCCCCAGGAGGACTTGGGACACTGACAGCCACCGTGGGGATGACGTCCTGACCCTGGGCCGGGAGCAGGGCTGGGGAAGGCCGGCACGGTCAGCCCGTGGGCAGCGGTCACCAGAGCTCCGCGTGTGCTCCTCTGTACACACGGACAGCCGCGGGAGGCCGGTGCGAGGAAGCACGCCGCCCGACGTAGTTCCAAGTGAGGACGAAAACCTGGGGAGGAAACGTCCCTCACGGAGCTGAGCGCCCACGAGGGACCAGGGCCGCAGGGCACAGCGCTGGCCCGGGCTGGGGGCCTCCCCGGAGGGTCCCGCTCAGGGTGGCCGAGGGCACCCCAGCAGCACCCCACAGCAAGTGCCCGAGGTGGGGGGCTGGACTTGCTACGTGTCCGTGTGGGCCCGTGGGAAGACGAGCACCCTGCAGGGGCTCTGGGACCAAAGGCCAGGTGACCAGCAGCGGAGGGGTGCACGCACCCGGCTGCGGCCTGCCTGCGTGGACCTCAGAGGAGAGGTGCCCAGCGTCGTGTCGCAATAGAGGAAGAGGCCCCGCCCCAGGGGTCAGTGGAAACGCGGCTACGACACGCTGGGCACGTCCTGGTCACAGGCTACGCCGGAGACAGACAGACAGGAGCAACACAGAATCAAAACAGGCCCAGAGAGCTGCGGCCACACTGCGGCCACTAACAACGGGCAGCTGTGCACAAAGAGCCAGCTTGTGTCCCTGGAGTCCCCGGTGCACGTCCCAGGCCGGTGCCCGGGGCACGGAGCCCCCTGGGTGTCTGCCCTCGCTCACTTTGGCGAGGTCCCCGGCGGGGGGTGCGGGGGGTGAGGGGCCCCCTGCGGTCTGAGGAGCTGCTCCGAGCTGGCCCGACCCTGACCGAGGGACGCTTCTCCGTGGCTTCGCCGCCCCGGACGGCCTGGGAGCGCCGCCCTCCGAGAGAAGTCCGGAACCAAAGCCACCGGCACTGCAGCCCCGCAGCCCCGCGCAGCTAGAAAGCGGCCGGTTACTCGTGAAGAGAAAGTGGACTTATTTTTAGCGCTTGAGACGCAGGAGCAGACGATGGACGTGCCGAGCTGACGCTTCCTCCACGGGGAAGTGCGGCTGCGGCCCCGAGAGCCAGCAGACCAGCCGCGCCAGCCACAGGCGGCCAGACGCGTGGGACTCCGTGGCTGCCCACAGCTCCCCAGGCTCCACCCCGAACCAAGGGACGAGCGTGCAAGGCGGGCTGGACCACGTGCCCTCCTGCCCACCGAGACCCCAGACCCCCAACCCCACACCAGGGACCTCAGCACTGCTGCTGCCTCTGGCCAAGGAGCCCAGGTCTGCAGCCGCCAGGATTCCAGCCACTCGGGCCCGTGTGCTGTTGGAGGGGGTGCGCATGGGCCCACGTCTTGGCCACAGAGTCGCTGCCCCACCCCTCACCACCCCCTCTTTTCAGGGTTGGGGGAGAAGGAACAACTGAAGCCCACCCCCCCGCTTCCGCAAAAAGATGCTCCATAAACAGGGGCTGGACTGACACTTGGACCTGCAGCGCCAGAGCGGAGGGCCCGGCCAGACACGTGCTCGGCACCGCGGTCCCCTCTGCCCCGTGGGCTCTCGGCACGAGGGGACAAGTAAGCATGGGCGCCGCGAAGCAGCCAGCAGGTCACTCTGTTCAGGGGACGTGACTGATCGCCCTGAGAGTCCCAGGAAAGCAACTCAGAATCGCGGGCCGAGGGGCCGAGTGCAGGGCGGGGACCGGTGACGCCTGCAGACCCCCCCCCACCAGCAGCCCTGACCCGCGCGCAACGTGAGGCAGAAGGAGGTCCTGGTCAGCGTTCGGCGGAAACAAGAACCTGCAGCCGGCGTGCGCTTTTCGTGTAAAAGCAGCGCAGAGTGCAGGACTTGTGGTGGGGGTGGCTGTCACGCTGTGTCACCTGTTTGGAACCTGCAACAGAACCGGCGAAACTGCAGGAGCACGGGGCATGCAGGTGTGGGTGTGCAGGGCCAACGACTGTCACCCGGGCAGACACGCAGCTGCCGGTGAACCCCACCCGGCACGCCCCGAGATGCACAACGCGTGTGTGCGGGGCGCTCTGACCGCTTACGATCGGGCGGTGGGAAGCGACGGGGCCGCACGCGCCCCGGGAGCAAGGGCTAGTGGGGGGCGCTCGCTGCCCACTCACGAGAGAAGCGAGCGACACCCGGCAAGCAAGGAGCCCCGAAGGGTCAGCGCCACCGCTTTGCCTATTCGCCCGTCAGGTACAACCGCGTCCCCGACGCCCAGAGCGGCCAGGGCTCGGGGCAGGGCACTGGGAGGAGCCCAGGCGGCCGCCCTTCCCCCCTCACCGCCCTGCCCCCTGCGCCGGCCAGCGGTGCCCCCGTCCCCCTCTCAGTCCGGCGCCCACCACGTGCCCCCGCGTCTGGAGCTGGACGCACGTCCCAGGCCACTTTCCGGGAACTTAGCCACCAAACGCTGCCCCAGGTTAGGGCAAAGCCGTGCGTGGGGCACGATCCCATTTCCGCATCGAGGAGAAGCGTTTCTGGGTGCGAGGGCACCCCTGCAAGCTCCCGCCGCCGCAGCTGCCGACGTCGGGGCTCTCCTCCTCCGGGCGCGCTCAGGAAAACCAGGGAAGGCCCACCTGCCCGCCCGGGCGGGCTCCCCGCGGCCTGCAAGGCCCGCCTGGCTCCCCAGCCTCCCTGGGCGAAGGCCACCCTCAGGGTCCGTTCCTCCTGCTGGGAGCTAATGCCACGGTCCATCTGTGGAAGCGGAGCCACCAGTGCTGAGCACAGCGGGGACCCCACCAGGTCCCCCAGCTGCTCCGCAGGAAGAGGGTGACGCCCCCTCTGAGCACCACTCAGCCCCCCTCGTTCCACCCGGGGACGCCAAGATGCGGGGAGGCGCGGGGACCCTGGGGCGGAGCAGCAGCAGTGCGGGTCCCCGGGCAAGTGCAATCCCTGAAAGGAATGGTGCCCCCCGCCCCCGAAGTCAGGACAGAGGAGCGTGGGGTTGGGGGACGAGGGGAAGGTGGCCCTGGGTCTGGCTGAGGAAGGGGCGCAGACAACTCTGAGCGCCCCCAGCCCCCGCCAGACTCCACAGGGCTGGCAGGGACCCAGGACTCGAAGGTCTCTGTGTCACAGGCTTGCTTTCCGGGGGGGATCTGCGCGGCGCCGCGTGAAACGGCCCTCCGGTCTCCTTCCTCCTTTCCTGTGCGTGCCAGAGTTGATACATCGATTGGGCGTTTTAATCTAAAAAAATCATCAGAAGGTTTCACATTGCCATAGCAACCGTGCAGTCCCAGTGAAGGCTAGTCACCAGCACGCCGCCGTCACCCCTCCGGCCTGCTCCGCCGGGGGGCGAGGAAGTCAAGGGGCGCTGTCCGGGGGGACGGAAAGGGTGGCTTCACAGCCTGGCCTGGAGGAGACGTGGGGTTCAGGGGACACAGCGCCCCTCTGCAAACCCCGTTCTTCCCGTCTAACGAAACCCATGGCCTTCGTGCCCAGAGCGCACGGCATTCCCCCTGCTGTGACGCCTGAGCTGCGCGTGCCCTGATGGTGACACGCAAACGTGGAACCCAAGTGCAACAAGGAGCCACCCCCAGATAACGTCCCCCTGTGCTGAGGGACAGGCGTGGCCTCCTGATCTCACCAAAGCCCAGGTAAGTCCCGATCACGTGCTCGGTTTGGGGACGTGGCCACCATGCCTGTGCCGGGTCCCTGTCCTAAAGGGCAAACAGCTGTAGCCAAAGTCAGTCACACACTGCCCGCCAGCCCTGGGGCCTCTGCCGTCCCCCTGCAGGAAAACGGGGGGCGGGGGCGTGTGAAGGGGTCCTCGCACCACAGCATCGTGAACACACTCTGCCCGGTTTGCCTTTCCGATGACCCTTGACTGTCGAGACCCAACGCACAGCGAGGAGGAAAATTCCGCGGTGCGGAGCCCCTGGGCCTCGGGGGGTGTCGTGCCGAGGCCCGGGACAGCGGCCAGCTCGTGGCCGACACCAGCCAGCGGGGAAGTCCGGCGTATGTCTGAGACGTTGTCATCCTGCCGTCAGAAGCGAGATGAACCTCCGCTGCCCGATCCGTCCCTCATCCGCGCTGGACGGTCTTTACTGGGAATGTTTACGTTAGAAACGAAAACACGTAACCCACGGACACGGAGTTCTGCTGTCCCCGAAGTTCAGGACACGATGACGTCGGGCCCAGATGATGCTGTGCCAGGCGGCTGGTCCCTGAGTGACCCGTCCCCTGCCGGCAGGGGCAGCCCCCCCGCACCCCCGCAGCGGGCGGCACAGCGGCGGGTCCCCACCGCCCCGTCGGCCGCCCGCCCGCCCGCGGTCTGCCCACTCACGCACACTGGCCTGAGGCAGGACTCTCGTAATTTCCTATAACGCTTCAATTATTTATCAGAAGTAAATAGCTTGGGCTCTCAGGCTGAGCCGCGCTCCGAAATGACAAAAGAGCCATCCTACCTTTGCCGGCTGCCTACAAAGGAAAAAGAGGCCTATTTTGACTATTTTAAGAAAATGTCAAAAGACATCAATGTGTCATCCTCATGCCGTTTCCGTGATCTCCACGGCGTCTGCAGAAAAGGTCTGCGTGTGCGCGTGTGAATGTCACGGTTAACAGAGGCGGGTGCTGCTCAGCCAGCCACCTTCCAGACTCCTAGATCCACACCAGGAGGTGTGGCTGGACGGACTGCCGCTGTCACCGGCTGGCCACCAGCACCTACCTCTGTACCGCCACTCAGGAGAGCCCTGTCCTCGGGGCGGGCAGCTTTACCCACAGCAGGACCTGAGGGCACACGAGCTTCCCCGAGGGCGGGTCTTTGCACAAAGGCGAGGCCAGCTGCGCGGTGCACCTCAGTGCAGGGCCAGGCGTGCAGCGGCCATGCGGCCAGTTCCCCTGGAGCCGGAGCGGAGCCCAGGGCCCCCCGCCCGGGTGGCAGGCACCTTCCTCTGCACCGGGGCACGCACAGGCGCCCATAACACACTGAGCCTTGCACCACCCCTCAAAGGGGGACGAACCCACACAGCCCTCGCTGAAGTGGGCGGTGTCGTGCCTAAGCCCGCGAGTGACCGGGGACACGCCGCCCCTGGACATGGAGGACGCGGGCGGCGCCCTGGGCACGCGTGGGCACGGTCTGCACAGTCTGGGAGTTTCCGCGGGCCCCGAGCCGCTCCAGGACGCCTTCCCACCCGGCGGCGCCCGTGTGCGAACGCGGGGACGTGCCACCGCCGCAGCCGCCCGGCGAGAGCGCGCGGGATCCCCACGCGGTCCCCGGGAGTGGCCGCGTCCCCGCCATACTGCCGCGCTCACCGTCCTCCTTGTCGTCAAACACCGGCCTCCGCGCCGTGGCCGCCGACATGGACGAGCCCATCCTCTTCTTCCACTTGCTCCACGCGAACAGGGGGCGCGGCTGCGCGCGGGCATCGCCTGCGTCCCGGGCTCGGGGCTGGCCGGCGGCGGGCGGCTGCGGGGCCAGGGGCGCGTCGGGGCGCGCGCGGCCGGGGGGCGGCGAGCCCGGGGGCGCCGAGGCGCCGCTGCCCCTGCGCTCGGCGCCGCTTCTCATCGCCCGGCCTCGGTGCGCGCCGCGGCGGGAGCCCGGGGCATGGCCCGCGGGGCGGGGAGCAGGCGTGGGAGCGGCGCGCAGCGCCCGCCGTGCGCCCCGGCCTCCGCGCTCGCGCGTCCTGGAGGCCGAGCCGGCTCCGCCGCCTGAGAGCGCGCGGGGGCGGGCCCGGGGCGGGGCCGGCGGGAAGGAGTTGGGGTGAAGCCCAGCAGCGGGGGCGGAGACAGGGAGGGACCGGCGCGGGGCGCGGCGCACCGGGCGGCGGGTCCGCTCGGCGCGTCGGGAGGGGCCGGGGCCGCGATGCCCAGGGGAAAGGCCACGGGTCCCCTCGGGTATCCGGAGGCCCCCAAAGCATGGCCGACCCCCGACCCTGTGCTTCGGGATGGGGCGGGGGGGGACACGAGCCCCTCCCCACGCGGCTGTCACCGAGCCTGACGGCGCTGAGCACGAGCGCCCGCGCCCTAGGGGTCCCACAGACTGAGTCCCGGGGCCTCCCCGCAGCGCGGCCGGCGGCGCACCGGTCCCGAGCCGAGCCCCTGGCGCTGGTTGGCGGCGCCGGGCCGCCCCGGGACTGTGCACCTGAGTCGCCCCGGGTCCCCTGGCCCAGCCTGCAAACCCAGCCAGGTGAGACCACGCGAGTGAGGAGCTCAGCACAGCGGACGCCCCAGGGCCCTCGCCCTTTCGGCGCTACCTGGTGGCCTGCGCCGCCCGCTGTCACTGCAGCATCGCTTCTGTGCGGCTCCTTGGACTTGGGAAGCCTTTGCCTCCTTCAGTTCTGCCTCAGAGCCCCGTTGCGGAGCCGGCCACGCCTCCCCTCCAGCCCCCGTGAAGTCCCGAAAGGACCTTCTGCGGCCCCACGCGGTGTGCGGCCATGCGTGGCCACCAGGCCCTGCGGGACTTGCCCGCAGCCACCCCTCCTTCCAGGGCGCACCTCCTGCGGCCACCCTGGGCTCCGTCCTGCTCTGGCTGCCTCCACCCCCGCACCTTGTGGTTCTCAGTCTCCAGCCACGGGATGGGGGTCCATTCGTCCCTAGTGAAATGTGAGCAGAAGTGACCTCTGTCCTTTCTGGGCCACACGTTAGGGGCCAGTGTCCGACTGGCCATACGCGACCTGTGGGCCACCTGCCCACCAGCCTGGGTCCTGAAGAACAAGGCGGGTATGTTTACTGCGCAGTGCAACCTGGGTCAGCCCCAGCCGCCGCCTGCTGCAGGTCCCCTTGCCTGGCTGACCAACGCACCTCTGGGCTGGACACCAGGTTGCATTTTCCGCAGGGAGACAGGTTTCCGGCCTCCCAGGCGGCCCAGCTCCGGAGCTCCGGCACCCTGGACCTGGGCTCCCTCTTACAGTCGGCACTTCTGCTGGCACAGAGAAGCGACTGGGGTTTCCTCCCCAAGGAGCGCGTGCAGGATGGTTTAGAAAGGGGAGCCCCGCACAGGGGGACGCCCATCAGAAGCCCCCATGGCCTGGCAGGGTGCAGGGGCGTAAAGACAGGGTGGGGTGGGAAAGGCTGAACAGAGCAGCAGCCCCCAGGGTGCCTCCCCAACCTGGGGTGTTGTGGAGGGACAGTCCTCCTCCGGACAGAGGGACCAGGGGCTCGGCTCAGGAGCACCAGGACCAAAAGAAGACAAGTAAAGGGACCTGCAGGCATTTGTGGGGACATCTGCGAGAGTAAGGTCCAAATAAGGACTTTTAATACACTCATAGGCTTAGAAAAATCACTCTCTCGCGCCTTAACAATGAAACTGGGGGGGATCGATCACTCTGGGTTACTGCTATGGTGATGGCAGACCAGGTCATTCAGACCAACCCATCCACAAACGGGGGTGAAGAATAATGGGGCCAAGGTCAACGGTGAAGAATTCCAGAAAGGTGAGCGTGGCTATTGGGGTCCCTTTTCCCCAGGGAGCATCTTTCCATCCAGAAGAAGTATCGGAAGGAAGTATCTCGTGCTTCCAAGCAGGACCCCCTCCAGCCGGTCCCAGCAGTGGAGGTCACCTGGAGGCTGCTTTGAACGCTCATCTGCCGTTGTATGTCTGTGTCTCCAGAAACTGTCCGTTTCTGCCTTCCAAATCTCAGGCAAAAGCCTCTTGGTGGCCGATTGAACTAACCTGCAACCATGCATAAAGTTATTCAGGGGAATGTCATTCCCAACATCCCCGCAGAGACAGGAGGAGGTGACCACGTGTCAGAGCTGTTCACTGAGACCCTGTGCGGACCACGCCCCTCTCTGGATTTTCTAAACTTTACTCTAGCTGGGATTTTTACTTCTGACCTCCGTTTGGTATCAGGGATTCTTGTTTCGGCTCTAAGCAGTTTGCTGGTGAACCAATGCACCGAGTCTTGTTACTTTATTTCTCAGGTCTCAAATTGCTGTCCGGGTCCTTGTAGTTTCCGGTATCATCCGGTGCTTTCTCTGCTCTGACTGCGTTAAGCCCAGTGACTTCAAGGCACACGCCTGCTGACTTCATCGCCGGGGCCCCCCCACAGGTCAGTTTCTATTTGCGGTTGTCTCTCTTGCACTCAGTCACGGGTTCACGTTGCCCCGTGTGTGACACACTATACATTTTAAAACCACGGGATGATCTGAGACTTCAGATGGTATTTGCTTCCTCTTCTAGAAAGGACTGACGTCTGCTTCTGGGGGAGCGCCCAGAACACGGCACCCTACACCACCTCAGTGCACTCAGGGTTGGACACGACCCGAAGCTGAGCTTCGTCCCCACGAGGTTGGGTCTTTCTCGAGTTCTCTCTTTTCCTAGAGCATTTTGGAGCCTCAACGGCAAAGCCTGGGGATTTACCGGAAGCCCCTCTCCGCGGGGGTCTCAGAGTAACAATGTACCCTTTGGTCATTGGTCTGTTGGGAGCTTAGCTGGCAGCTGAGCCTTCCGATACTTCTACTGGATGGAAAGATGCTCCCTGGGGAAAAGGGACCCCAATAGCCACGCTCACCTTTCTGGAATTCTTCACCGTTGACCTTGGCCCCATTATTCTTCACCCCCGTTTGTGGATGGGTTGGTCTGAATGACCTGGTCTGCCATCACCATAGCAGTAACCCAGAGTGATCGATCCCCCCCAGTTTCATTGTTAAACTTCTTGGGGTGCCAGTGGTTAGCAAGAATTACACAGGTGCCAGGTGTGCAATTCCGCAGTGCAGCGCCTGTGTGACACTATGTTTCACCACCCAGAGTCCCTTCTCTTTCCACCACCAGGAACTTGACTCCCCCTCCCCTCCCCTCCCCCTTGCAGAGTGGCTCTCACTCTGAAACCTGCGCAGAACTGTCCTGTGGCTTTCGTGGCTGATACCTCGGTTGCTCAGTAACCAGTCACCCCCTTCCTCACGCCCAACCGTGTCCCCCACTTGCTTCTGGGTACTGTGATGGCTGTGGCGTGGCAGCCTTGCCAGGCTAAACCGGGTCTGCAGAATTCTAACTGGGCCCCCAAGAGGCATTTCGTATGGGATGTGGGGGTGGGGGAGTGACGTAGCAGTCACAACGTTTGTACTTGGAGGGCGGGGCGGGGCCCCGTGTGGCTGCAGCTGACACGCGTGGTCCTTCATCTGCCAGCTCACCTCACGGGTGGGAGGCAGGCGTTGCCGCTTTTAGCTTCTCCCGTTCCCGGGCCCTCTCCCCGCAGGACGCCCACACGAACGACCACCCTGCGGGTTCCAGCGGGAGGGAGGCCCCCCCGCCCCGCGCCCGTGGGGCTGCAGCACGGGGCCTGGAGGAGGCCCGGCCGCAGAGCGAAGTCCCGACCCGCCCGAGCCCACGCTGGCCCCCTTCCCCTCGGGGGACCGGGCGAGGGGAGGGCAGCGATTCTGGCCGCGGACATCTCAGAGCAGCGGTGACAAACGGGGACACGGGGACAGCACGCTGTGGCCCTAGCGGAGCCAGGTCCGCCGCTGCCGACGCGAAAGCGAACACGGGGCGGACTGCCAGCTGCCTGACCCCGGGCGCGCGGGGACGTCCCCGCGGGCACAGGGGCTCTCCGGACTCCGGCACAGCCGTGCCTCGTGTCCGGGGGCCCCACGACCCCGCCTTCTGTGCCACCGGACGCGTGGCGGAGGAGGTGGCAGGCAGCGCAGCGCGGGGACGCGGCGGAGCGCGGCTGCCGGACAGGGAGCCCGTGCGCAGGCGCAGGCGCTCCGCGCCCTCCGCGAAGTTTGGCGCCTCTGGGCCCCCATCCGGGCGGGCGTCTCCACGGCAACCGCGTGCGCCCGGCGGCCTCCATTGTTGGGCTGCCGCCCTGCGCGCTCCCGGCGCTCCGCGTGCTCGTGGGCGGGACGCCGCGGGTGAGGCGGAGGCGGAGGCGGAGGCGGGGGCGTGGGGGGGGGGGTGGGCGCCGTGTCGCGCCGCTCGGGCCTCAGGGACACGGCCTGTGCCCCGCGGCCGGTGGGGGGGCCCCACGGAGCCGCGCGCTCGTGCTCGGGCGCTCCGGTCCGGTTCTCGGGTCTTCGGTTCTGCCCGTTCAGTGGCGCGGAGGCGATGGAAGCCCCTTCTCCGTCACCGTCGGCCCGTGATTCCCAGAAAAGGCCCAGGGTCTCCACCTCGGGCAGGCCGCCGGGGTCGCACACTTGCTTGACCTTTGGGCGGTTCTTTAACCCACCCGAACCCCCCATTCCGCACCCCAAAACCAGGAACGACGTGCATGCGCGCGCACACACACACGGGCACGGCGCTCGGGCCGCGGCGTGGGCAGTTCCACGAGCGTGCGTGCGCGTGAACGGGACCCCTGCGGGTTGTCACTGCTGGCTGCGTCGTGGGGCGGTTACACGTGGGAGTGCGCCTCCCCCAGGGAGGTTTTGGGGAGCAGCCGTGCTGATGAGCAACTACAAATCTGGAGTCTGTTTTCCCAGCACCGGACTCAATGCTCACCAGACCCGGGGCTCCCCCCAACCCCGACCCCGACCCCAGCCAAACTGGTCAACGTGCGAGGGTTCCTGGACGCAGGGCGCAGAAGGAGCCGTGGAAGGAGCCGTGGGCGTGGGGAGGAGTGCAGGCCCCGGAGCGCCCCTCCCCTTTTGTGGAAGGAACCGCCCGTTCACGGACTTTGAAATGGTCCAAGCGGCGTTTGCCTCTGAAATAGCCCCCTCCCCGCCCCCCCCCCCCGTTTGCATTTTCCGGGAATTAAAAGTTAAATGTCCGAACTGCATGGCACAGAGTAAGGAGCAGGACGTTTAGCTCTGACCCTGCTTGCACCCCAGGGGTTTTTTTGTTTTGTTTTACAAATTTATAAGTTGAATTTATGGTACCACTTACTAAAAACACTGGTTTTGTAAGCAGACGAAACCACTGCACATCTGCTAGTAGCTAGCCCGGCCGCCTAACTGCCGCTGTGTCCCCTCTCTGTCTCTAGGTGACTCCAGACCCAGGAAGATGAGTGCTGGCCCCCGAGGGTTGCGTCCTCCTGCCTGACAGATGGACGACGGTGGCCCTGGGGCTGCTGTCCCCGAGAGCAGGGCAGGTCAGGCTAGGAGCTCGGCCACCTCCCCAGGCAAAGACAGTCCCACGAGCGTTGAGGGAGTCCTCTCTTCTTCCTCGCCGATTATTGACTTGAGTCGAAGTGGTCTTCACCATTTAGGAGAGCTCTTTAAAATCCCCACCCTTCAGGTAAGTGGGGCGTTCCTCGGGGTGTTGGGTAGACAGAACAGTTCACCCCCAGGCTCTTACTGAGAGCGTCGGCGTCTCCTCGGGACAGAGAAGTCCTAGAATGAGATGGCAGAGTGTAAACTCAGGGTTTCGTGTGCTGCTCACAGCAGCTCACAGGTTCAGGTGTGGGGACCAGCCGGTGGGGATGCCTGGAGAGTCAGGCTCCGACGTCCTGTCTTCAGGAACCTCACGCACCAGGGAGCTCGTGGGCCACGCCAGTGGCAGCGACACTCGGTCTCTTGGTTAAAACGCAGAAGCCCTGAGGCCCGGGCAGCACTGAGGCAGCTAAAGGCTGTTTCCTCCCCTGCTTTGCGGGTGTCGCACGCGGTCTTGACCTCGTGCCTGTGCCCTGGCCAGTGAGCCCCTGCCTGCTGGTAGCCTGGCCCGTGTGTCCCGTTCTCATCGCCGTGACCTGTGGAATGAGGTCCCGTCGGCACAGCGTTGACGGCAGACGGCGGGGGTGCTCGCCAGGAGCGCGCAGGTCCTGTGTCGTCTTCTGGAAGACGGGACCGAGGAGGTTTTCAGGGGTGCTCACGAGAGCCCCGCGGTAACGCGCACGGAGCACCGTGTCCACAACGCGGAGCACGCGCGACACGGCGCGCCGTCCGGGAACCGATGGACGTTTCCAGGTGCTTCCAGAAGCCGTGTGCAGGGTGTAGAGGTGGCTGCTTGTTGTCTAGGCCCTGCCGCTGTTTGTCACGTACCTGGTCCCGCTGTCAGGGCCAGCTCTGGTCCTGCGGCATCTGTCCTGCACGCCGACCTCCAGGAGTGAGTTGCCGGGTCATCAGGCTCCTGTAGTGCACGTCACTTGGAGTGACGCCAGTCTCGGTTTTGAACGAGGGAGCCAAAACCGTCACGAGGTTTCTGTCGGCTTCGCGCGTCAGGGAGGGAGGGGCCGATTCCCAAACCCTCTCAGCCGAGAAACTCGGTAAATAGTTAGGCTTTCCAGAAAACAGATGTCCGTTTTACACATTTTATTGCCACGGCAACACATCACTGGGGCAGGTGACCACTCCGTCCTGGGCTCCCAGAGGTCACAGGTGCATCTGTGGGGGCCCGGCAGAGACGCTGACAGTCCTGGGGCACGGAAAGGGCCCATCTCCACACGGTCTCAGGCCAGACGCGGAAGGACGGCTCGTGTCACGCCGGCGACCGCCCTCCACCCGCACGGCGCTCGGGAAGGACCGTGCCGTCTGTTCCCGCTGGGGCCCCTCTTTTCCTGGCATTCCGGGGGATCTGTGGCTTCTGGGCTGAGCCCCAGAACCAGCTTGTCCTGCGGGAAACGGAGGCTGAGGCCTCAAAGCCACACGGCAGCCACACGGCAGGTGTCCACGTGTGTGTGTGTCTGCAGCCGCCAGGCCGCTTTCCCAGGGGCTGTGCCGTCTTCGCTGATTGGAGGTTTAGAAAGTGGACTCCTCGTTGGGGCCCCTCAGGCCTCTGCTGCCACTCGGGACAGGACTCGGAAGGTGGCGTTGGAGGTGGAGTTGGGAGGAACGGCATGTGGCCCTTCTCTGCACGCAGTGGCTCTCGTGTCATTGCAATGGCTGCCACTTGCCTGGCGGCCTCCGTGCAGCCGGGAGGTGGGTCCCGGGAGCCGCTTGCCGCGAGGGCGCTGGAGCACAGGGCACTTTGGGAGCTCACTGAGTCACACAGCTGGTAGGTTCGGAGAGCTGGGCTTGAACCCAGGAAGCTGGCGCTCTCGCCCTGTGCGCCGGGCCACCGGGAGGTAAGTGCGTGCACATGTGACATGCATGACACGGCAGCACCTGAGAAGACACGCCGCCCTGCCCCCGCGGCCGGGACACTGGGCCTTTTCCCATCCGCGCTGCGGTCTGTGCTCCGCCCCCTCGCCCCTTCTCGTTTCTGGAGGTGACTTAGAGCCCACTGAGCTGATGTCCCCAGATGATGGCCACGGGGTTAATCTTGTGTGTGACACCGTGGCCCTGAGACCGGACGTGGCTCGGGGGGGCCCTGGGGACGCAGCGTGCGGGGTCCCTGGGGGAGGACAGCGATGTGCAAGCCTGGGAGCGAGGCCAGGTGACAGGGTGCTTGCGGGGAAGTGCGCTCAGGGGGCGGCTGGGTGCGCAGGTCAGGACGCCACGGGCCGCGCAGGAAGGGCCTGCGCTTCTCTTGTTCAGACTGCGTCGGGGAAAGCCTTCCGGGTTCCCTCTCACCGGAGGCGTTTGGTTGCAACGCGCGTCTCTGTCGGAAGAGCCGCTGGGTGCATCGTGCTCTGAGACGTGCTTGGCCGACAGGACGCTCTTTTCTGTTTCCTGGAAGCAACTGCACCTGCAGAGAAACGCCCTGCGCTGCGTCCCGACGGACTTCTTCCAGCTGCTGCCGCACCTCACCTGGCTGGACCTCCGGCACAACCAGATCGAGGCGCTCCCTCCTGGCGTCGGCGCGCACAGGCAGGTCGGCCCTCGGGCTCCAGGCTCTAGAACCCCGTCGTCTGTGACGTGTCCGCGGGCCCGGCCTCCCTGTCCCTGCGCTCTGACTGCAGAATAGGAGCGTTTGACGGCTTTTAAAGCCCGTTCAGCGGCGCGATGGCCCCGTGTGCGTGTGCACGTGCTGCTCAGTCCCACACGCGCCTTAGGACACGCGCCCTCTGCCTGGGCACCGCGGGAAGGGGCCCTCAGGCCGCTCGGCCGAGCCGGGGTGTCTGCGGGTCTTTCACCCCAGGATTCAGCTGGTGACCCCTGAAAGGTGGAGGAGACAGAGGCACCAGCCCTGATGTGTGACACGGTCCCCGTTAAACATGAAGAAGCTGGGGGTGGCGTGTAGAGGCCTGTGTGTTCCCCCATCCCTGCTCAGTGGGTAGAGTTTCACGGGCTTCTGTCCTGTCTGTGACGAATTCTGTGCTGACTTTTACTTTTCTGAGCGGGTGTTAAACGGGGGAGGGGCTCTGTGCTCAAGTGTGGGGACGGTCCCGGGACCAGGCCTCCCCGCTCAGGGACTTCTCTGAGCTCTCGGCCTGCGATGGCAGGTGGGTCCCCGACGTTCTCATCCACAAATGGGACCCCTCCCCCCAGCACAGCTCAGGAAGGCCTGTGTGACACGAGGGCGTCACCGGGACGCGTGGTGGCCGCGGCACTGTCCCCAGCGCACAGTTGGCAGTGTCTGGAGATCCTGTGGCTGTCACAGTTGGGGAGATACTGGCACCTAGTGGGGACAGGCCAGGATGCCCCTCAGCACCCCCCAAGGCACAGGGCGGTCCCCCCAGTGGAGAAGCGCCTGGTCCTGGCGCCCGTCCGCGTGCCGTGTGCGTGTGTCTGCGACGACGCCCGCGAGGTGAAGGGCGGCGGTGCTCACGCGAGTCTCTGCCTTTGAACGACGCGTTTCCTGTTTTGTGTTTAAGGTATTTGAAAACTTTGCTCTTAGAAAGGAATCCCATCAAAGTGTTGCCTGCGGAGCTGGGTAAGTGTCACAGCGAACAAGCACACGGCGGGGTGACGGGAGCCTGCAGTGGGACTGTTGGGCTCGGAGGGGACACCTCCGCCCCGTGCTGCTCGGGCCGTGACGTGTGTCTGCATGTGACGTGTGGCACCCCAGGTTGGCGTACGAGGCGGTGAACACAAAAGCCTTTGGACCCAACGTGCAGCTTAAGGAAAATTAGTGTCACCACACCCTGGGCCCCTGCGCACTTGCGATGGCGGCCCCTCCTTCCCTCAGCATGGGGACGGTCCCCATCCCCTCGCGCCCCC
>PVJL010014708.1:0-13481 GCA_004026885.1 Lyroderma lyra
CAAACGTAAAAATATCAAAATAATAGGTGTGCTGGAAGGGACAGAGAAAAAGTGAGGGATCAAGAAATTATTTGAAGAAATAATGACTGAAAATGTTCCTAACCTGGAAAAGGAAATAGATATATAAGTCCAAGATGCACAGAGAATTCCAAATAAGATGATCCCAAACAGGAATACACCCAAACACATCATAATTAAAATGGCAAAATTTAATGAAAAAGAGAAAATTCTAAAAACAGTAAGAGAAATGCTAGTAGTAACTTACAAAGGGACACCCATTTGACTCTCAGCTGATTTCTCACCAGAAATTTTACAGGCCAGAAGGGATTGGCAAAAAACATTCAATATGATGAAAGCCAAGGATCTACAACCAAAAATAATGTATCCAGCAAAGCTAGCATTCAAAATTGAAGACTAAAGAAACTTATCACCACCAAACCAGTACTGAAAAGAAAGTTAGAGGCACATGCTCAAGATGGAAAGAGAGATGGGAGAGTGGGTAAAATAAGAGAAAGGGATGGAGAAATTTAGTTGGATTGTTAACATAAATTTGAAAGCAACAAAGAAACAAAGTTCATGGACACAGTCAATAATTTAGTAGTTACCTGAAGGTAAGGGGAAAGCAAGGTGGGAGAGAAGGGACAGGGACACAAATATATGGTGATGGGAAGAGAACTCACTCTGGGTGATGAACACATAATACAACACATAGAAGATGTAAAGTAAAATACTCCACCTGGGATCTATGTAATTTTTACTAATCAATGTTACCTCAATAAATTTTTTAAAAGGTTTATTATGTTCCATGTACTTGGGGATTTTCCTAATTTCAAATGATAGTTTTTGCTCTTAAAAGCTCTTATTATACTCCATGTTATTCGAGAATTTCTCCAATTCTCAAACCATTTTAGAGTAAAACTGTGTTCTAGGGTGTCATGTTGTGTGAGGGTTTTCCCCAATTCTTGAACCATGTTAGAGCAAAACCATGTTATGCAAGTGCCATGTTATATTGTCTTACCTGTGCACCATTGTAGGCAGAATAATGACCACACCAGTATGTTCAAACCCTGCTCCTGAGAACCTGAATATGTTATTATTCACAGCTACAGGAACTTTGCAAATGTGACTAAAGTCGTGGGTCTTGGTATAAAAATTATTCTGATAATGGGGGAGGGGGGAGATTATTCTATTCACATAGGTCCTTAAAAGTGAAGATGACTGAATAAGTATGGGTCAGATGGAGCATTAAATTTATCTGCAGTAATTCCTATATCTACTAAGATAGATAATTCTTGTCTTTTTTTAATCCTTTAATTTAGTGGTAAGTTTATTACAAGTTTTAATTAAATGATATAAAGTTTAAGTATCCTTTTATTCTTGGGATGCTTAACTAGGTAAAAATAGTTTATTGTTTTAAAGTATATTGGTGAATACTACTACATAATACTATATAACATATGTATACATTTACATACAAAATAACATTATTATCAGGATTTTCACAACTAATTTTTTTTGTTTTTGTTTTTGTTTTTGTTTTTTAATTCATTTTTATTGTTAGACTTATTGGGGTGACATCAGTTAGCAAGGATTACATAGGTTTCAGGCATACAATTCTACAGTGCATTGTCAACTTGATGTGTAATAAGTTCACCACCTAATGTGACTTCTCTTTCCATCACTTCATATTTAGCTTCCCCCGCTCCTCTCCCACCCCCTTCCCTTTCTCCCCTCCCTAACCCACTTGTCCCCAAATAAACATTACACTATTGATTGTGTCCAGGGGTTATTTGTTTGTTCATTTCTTTTTTCTTTGCTTTCAGTTTTATATTCCGCATATGAGTAAAGTCATACAGTTCTTTCTTTTTTCTGTCTGGCTTATTTCACTAAGCATGATGATCTCCAGGTACATCCATTTTGTTGAAAATGGCAATATTTCATCTTTTCTTACAGCTGAGTAATATTCCATTGTGGATATGTACCACACCTTCTTTATCCAGTTGTCTGTCGCAGGGCACTTTGGTTGTTTCCATGTTTTGGCCACTGTGAACAGCGCAATGAACATTGGGGAACATAAGTCTTTGTGGACAAAGGTTTTCAAGTTTTTTGGGCAGATCCCCAGAAGGGGGATTGTTGGGTCAAATGGTAGCTCCATTCCCAATTTTCTGAGGAAACTCCACACTGCCTTGCACAGTGGTTGTACCAGTTTGTACTCCCACCAGCAGTGTACCAGATTTCCTCTTTCTCCACATCCTCTCCAGCACTTGTTATTCCTTGTCTTGTTGATAACAGGCATTCTAACAGGTGTGAGGTGGTATCTTATTGTGGTTTTGATTTGCATTTTCCTGACACCTAATGAGGATGAGCATTTTTTCATATGTCTGCTGGCCATTTGTATTTCTTCGTGGGAGAAGTGTCTGTTTAGTTCTTCTGCCCACTTTTCAATTGGTTGTTTGTTTTTTTGTTGTTGAGTCTTATTAGTTCTTTATATATTTTAGATATTAGACCCTTATCTGATGCATTATTTACAAACATTTTCTCCCATTCAGTTGGCTGCCTTTTTGCCTTGTTGATGGTTTCTTTTGCTGTGCAGAAGCTTTTTAGTTTGATATAGTCCTATTCATTTATTTGTGCTTTTACTTCCCTTGCCATTGAGGACAGGTTCATGAAGTCTTCCTTGAGTCCTAGGTCTATAAGTTTAGTACCAATGTCTTCTTCTATACAGTTTATTATTGCAGGTCTTATATGAAGGTCTTTAATCCATTTCAAGTTAATTATTGTATATGGAGAGAGTTCAGAGCTCAGGTTCATTCTTTTGGATATGTTTTTCCAGTTTTCCCAGCACCACCTACTAAAGACGCTGTCTTTTCCCCATTGTATGTTTTTTGCTCCTTTATCGAAAATTATTGGTCCATATATTTGTGGGTTTATTTCTGGGTTTTCAGTTCTATTCCGTTGGTATCTATTTCTATTCTTCTGCCAGTACCAAGCTGTTTTGACTATTGATGCTTTGTAATATAAATGGAAGTCAGGAAGTGTAATGCCACCAGCCTTATTCTTTTTATGTAGTATTGCTTTGGCAATTCAAGGTCTTTTATGGTTCCATATAAATCTAATAATTCTTTTATCTATTTCTCGAAAGTATGACTGTGGGATTTTGATGGGTATTGCATTAAATCTGTAGATTGCTTTGGGCAGAATGGCCATTTTAACAATGTTAAGTCTTCCTATCCATGAACAGGGGATATTTTTCCACCTCTTAAAGTCTGTTTCAATTTCTTTCAAAAGTGTCTTATACTTCTCTGTGTATAACTCTGTCACGTTCTTTGTTAAGTTAATTCCCAGGTTGTTCATTATTTTTGTTGTGATACCAAAAGGAATTGACACCCTTATTTCTTTTGCTGTGGATTCATTGTTTGTATAAAGGAATGCTGTTGATTTTTGTACATTGATTTTGTATCCTGCAACTTTACTATATTCATTAATTGTTTCTAATAGTTTCCTGGTGAAATCTTTGGAATTTTTTATATAAAAGATCATGTTATCCGCAAATAGTGACACTTTGACCTCTTCTTTCCCAATTTGGATACCTTTGATTCCTTTCTCTTGCCTGATTGCTGTGGCTAGAACTTCCAGTACTATATTAAATAACAGTGGTGACAGGGGACATCCCTGTCTTGTTCCTGATTTTAGGGGAATAGGTTTCAGCTTTTCCCCATTCAGTATGATGTTACCCGAGGGTCTCTCATATATGGCCTTTATTATGTTGAGATACTTTCCTTCTATACCTATTTTATTTAGTGTTTTGATCATAAATGGATGTTGTACCTTGTCAAAAGCTTTTTCTGCATCAATTGAAAGGACCATATGGAGTTTATCTTTGATTTTGTTTATGTGGTGTATCACATTGATTGATTTTCGTATGTTGAACCATCCTAGTGCTCCCAGGATGAATCCCACTTGATCATGATGTTTGATCTTTTTGATGCATTGTTGTATTCTGTTTGCTAATATTTTGTTCAGGATTTTTGCATCTGTGTTCATCAGAGATATTGGTCTATAGTTTTCTTTTTTTGTGTTGTCTTTGCCAAGCTTTAGTTTTAGAGTAAAGTTGGATAGAATGAGTTAGGAAGTATTGCTTCCTCTTCAACCTTTTGGAAGAGTCTGAGAAGGATAGGCGTTAATTCTTTGAATGCTTGGTAGAACTCGTTGGTGAAACCATCTGGTTCAGGGCTTTTACCTATAGAGAGATTATGTATAGTCATTTCAATCTCATTGCTATTGATTGGTCTATTTAGATTATCCAGTTCTTCTTGGTTCAGTCTTGGTAAGCTATAAGTTTCTAGAAATTGTCAATTTCTTCTAGATTGTTAAATTTTGTGGCATAAAGTCCTTCATAATATTTTCTTATAATCCTTTGTATTTCTATGGTATCAGTGTAATTTCTCCCCTTTCATTTCTAATTTTGGATATTTGTGTCCTTTCCTTTCATCCTTTGATTAGTCTCGCCAGGGGTTTGTCCATTTTGTTGACTTTCTCAAAGAACCACCTCTTCGCAATATTAATTATTTCTATTGTCTTTCTGTTCTCTAATTGGTTTAGCTCTGCTTTAATTTTTATTATTTCTTTCCTTCTGCTGACTTTGGGGTTTGTCTGCTCTTCTTTTTCGAGTTCTTTAAGATGGGATGCTAAGATGTTTGCTTGTGATTTTTCTTGTTTCTTAAGATAGGCCTGTAATGATATAAATTTCCCTCTTATTACCGCTTTCGCTGTGTCCCAATAATTTTGATACGTTGTATTTCCATTGTCATTAGTTTCTATATATTTTTTAATCTCATCTTTTATTTGTTCTTTTATCCAGTCCTTTTCTAATGAGCTGTTGTTTAATCTCCATGGATATGTGGTTTTTTCTGTTTTGCTTTACAGTTGATCTCCAATTTCAAAGCTTTGTGGTCTGAGAATACACTTGGTATGATTTCAATCTTCTTGAAGTTGCTGAGGCTACTTTTGTGTCCCAGCATATGGTCCATGTGCACTAGAAAAGAATGGTGTAGTCACTTTTTGCTGGATGAAGTGTCCTGTAAATGTCAATGATGTCCAATTGCTGTAATGTGTCGTTTAGAGCTGTTATTTCCTTATTTATTTTCTGTTTGGATGATCGGTCCATGGTTGTTAGTGGGGTGTTTAAGTCCCCCACTATGGTTGTGTATTCATCAGTTTCTTCTTTCAAGTCTGTTAGTAGTTTCTTTGTGTATTTTGGTGCATCCTGGTTGGGAGCATATATGTTGATTAGCGTGAAGTCTTCTTGTTGTTGCATTGTGCCTTTTATCATTATGTAATGACCATCTTTGTCTTTTACTGTCTTCTTTAACTTGAAGTTTATTTCATCAGATATCAGTATGGCCACTCCTGCTTTTCTCTGGTTACCATTGGCTTGGAGTATTGTATCCCATCCTTTCACTCTGAGTCTGTGTTTGTCCTTACGGCTGAGGTGTGTTTCTTGGAGGCAGCATATGGATGCATTCTGTTTTTTAATCCAGTCTGCTACTCTGTGTCTTTTTATTGGTGAGTTCAGTCCATTAACATTTAGAGTGATGATCGATATGTGAGGATTTCCTGTGGCCATTACTTATTTCTTTCTTTGTTTTTGTTTGTTTGTTTGTTTGCTTGCTTATAATTGTTACTTTCTTGTTGCCCCAACTTTGTTCCATTTTTCCTGATGTTTTGTTTCAGGCTGAAGAGCCTCCTTCAGTATTTCTTGGAGTGCTGGCCTCGTGCTGGCAAATTTCCTCAGCTTCTGGGTGTCTGAGAAGGTCTTTATTCCACCTTCATATCTGAAAGATAATTTTGCTGGATAATTTATTCTTGGCTGGAAGTTTCTCTCTATTAAATTTTTGAATATTGGATTCCACTCTCTCCTGGCTTGAAGAGTTTCTGCTGAGAAATCTGATGCCAGCCTGATGGGTTTTCCTCTAAATCTTATAGTTCTTTTTTCCCTGGCTGCCTTGAGAATTGTCTCTTTGTCTTTAGTTTTGGACATCTTCAGTACCACGTGTCTTGGAGAAGATCTGTTGTGGTCCAGGTATCTGGGGGACCTGTTTTCTTCTTGAACTTGGGGTTCCAGTTCTTTCCATAGGTTTGGAAAGTTCTCATCTATGATTTGTTTGAGTATGCTCTCTGTAGATTGCTCTGCCCCCTCTTCTATTCCTATTATCCTGATGTTGTTTTGTCTCATGGAGTCGGATAGTTCTTGCAGAGTTCTTTCAATCCTTTTGGTTCTATGTTACCTCTCTTCCTCTTTCTGAGCTATTTCCATGTTCTGGTCTTCAATATCACTAATTCTTTCTTTCATCTGGTTGGTCCTGTTTCCTATGGCAGTTATTTCATTTCTCACTTCTTCTATGGTATTATTTATTTCTCGTATTTCCGTCTCAATCTTTCTTATGTTTTGAATTTTTTTGTTAAATTGTTCTTTTTGTTCACAGAGTTCCTTTTTTATGGCGTTTAGATCTTTTTTTATATTATTTATCTCAGCTATGGTGTTCTGCCAATAGGTTTTTATTTCTCTCACAGCCTTTAGAATGGCTGCTTTAAATTCTCCATCACTTAAATGAGACCCTTCCAATTGTAACAGGCTATCTTCTGGGTAAATTACATGTTCTTCTGAGGAATTTTAGTTTTTAAAGAATTCATCCTGTCCACTGGGTTCTTCCTCTTTGACATGAGGGCTTTATGTTCAGTGCCCAGATTATTGCTTTTGTGGTGTCTTGCTGTAGGGCAGACACTAGGTGGTGCTGGGGGTCAAGTTTTGGGGGTGAGGGGGCTGTTTGTTTCTTGTTTCTGATCTCCTACTGCATTTGGAGGCTATTCGCATATATCCTGGGGTGAGGCCAACAAAAGGCTTTCCAAAGGAGGCTCTGCCTTCTGCCCTTTGCTGGGGAAGCTGTTTCAAGCCCTTTTCTGGGACTTGTTTTTGCTAGCTGGGGTGAATGCTATCAAATCAGTCTTTCTTCCCAGCCCTGATTCAGCACCTGGCTGTCTAAAGGCTCACACTGCTTTCACAACCCTGGGGTGCATGAGGAAGTGCCCACTCCATAAGTCCAAAGCTGTGGGCCTGGCCTGAGACAGCAGGGTCGCCTTTGCAGCAGGCTGGGAACAGGAACTGCAGCCCTGTGTAGGTCTCCAGGGGGCTTAGAGCTGGGGTGTCATCTTTGCAGTTCAGAGTCCTCGCTCAGCCCTTGACCACTCAAAATTTCCAGAGGTTGTCTCCCAAACTCCTTCCGTCCCCAGTTCCCCAGTCTCTCTCCCCTCCCCGAAACTGCGCAGCTACGAATAGTCAGCAGGGATCATGTCCCGCGTGGTCCATCTCTGCTCCCTTCCCTCTCCCCGACTCGCCCCCTTCTCGCCAGCCTTCAGGTGTTTACTTGCGATTTGTGGATTTCTCTACACCCGGTTTGTCACTCAGTGTCCTCTTTCCTGGCTCCTAGATGGTGTTTTCTGGGAGAGGCTTTAGGGACCTCCTCTCCAGTCGCCATCTTGTCTTCTATTCTGGTTTTTGTTTTTGTTTTTTATGTGGGTAAATCTCTGTCTGTGATTCAAACCCAGACTGCAGCATTGACAGCACCAAAGCCTAGTCAATACATGACTAGGGAACTCCTGTCATGCCTAATTTCTCAAAGGTGACTTTCCTATAATGCTTCTTTTCTTATGTGTTCCTAACTGGCTTTAAAACCAATGTTATGCCTAATAAAAGGTGTTGTTTGGCTTTCCCTATATGCCTCCATTCTTTTGAGTATTTTATATCATATCATGAACCTTCCTTGAAAGTTTAATAGAACTTACTTTTAAAAGAGTCTGGATATTTTTGAAGGGATACTGAATTTTTCAACCTGCTTTAACTTCTTTCTTTGCATTTAGTCTTTTTCATTGACATAAATTCTAAGATTATTTAAATATTTCCTATATCTACAGTGACATATTTATCTGGCATGACTCTGTTTTCTCCTTAATTTATTTCACCCATTTTATTTCTTTTAAATAAAAAGCTCTCATCAACAAGCTGGACAACCAGCAGTGGCAGATGCCAGATCCACCTTGGTGAGGTGGAAGTCACATTGATGTGCCCATGCAGGCTCCATCTTAGTTGTCAATTTGTACAGGGTCTCCATGAGCAAGCTGGGGAGAGGCTGAGTGACACCACCCAAAAGGCATCTTCCCCACCTGATTACAGCAGCCTCACCACATGGATACCCTCTGCTGGCATCCACATACATACCAGTATCTTCTCCCACTCTGCCCATGGCAAGAGCTCTATGAACACATCTGTCCACCACCTCTCAATTTTCTAAGTTTACTCTTCTTTAGTTCCTGACTGGCCAGCCAACCCATTAGCCACTGCCCTTGCATCATTCATGCACTACTTAGGGGCATTTTTCACACTCGTTCTCCCAGGGACCTGTTTGGATTTTGATTCCTAGTTCCTGCCTGACAGTAATTCCCAAAGCTGTTCTGGTTCACCTCTCAGGTTACTATTCTTGCTGTTCTGGTTCACCTCCCAGGTTACTGCTCTTGCTTTAGATTCTGTTCTTTATATCTGAGTCACAGGTATGTATTTCCTTAGTTATTTTTTTAAATTATAGTGATTTTTTTCAATTCAGCATTTCTAAGGGCTTTCAGTATAAAGAAGTCTATGTTAACTTCAATAGACTTGCTTTTAAAATCCAGTAACATATACTTTCTTTAAGGACGACAACTGTCAAAAATTATAATAAATACAGCCACTTTAAAAATAGAGCCTACCTAGAGATTTTCATATTAAGTAAAATAACCCAGACAGAAAAAAACAAGAATCATATTACTTCATTCATATGTGGAATATAAAACTGAAAGCAATGAAGAAAATTCAAAGATACAAACGAACAAAAAAACTCATGCACACTATCAATAGTTTAGGAGTTATTTGGGGGCAATGGGGGAGGGGATGGGAGATAAAGGAGGGGGAGGCACATATGTGGTGATGGAAAGAGAACTCAGACTGGGTGGTGAACATATAATGCAACAAATAGATGATGCACTGTAGAATTGTACACCTGCAACCTATGTAACTCTTGATAACAAATATCACCCCAATAAGTCTAACAATAAAAATATTAAAAAAGAATAATAATTACCAACACATAGCCCAATTTATGTCATGTATGTCTCCTCCCTTCTTTTTGACACAACTTTTCCTAGACACTTTTAAAGCAAATTCCAGGTAGCATATCATTTCACCTATAAATACTTCAGTTCATAGAAAATGTTTTGAAAAAAATATCTGCCATGGTGAAAAAAATGGAATCAGGCTCTCTCACCACATTCTGCCATAATAATGCACACCTTTGATGCAACCATGACTTGCACTTTTCCAGGTGGCAACCATTTTGTTGTTTATGTGCCTTTTGTGCTTCCTTCTTGGCACCTGTCTATATAAAGGGAGGGGAACTCTCTGGGAGTGCACCACACTCTGCTGTGTACCAACTCTTTGATGCCATTTTGTTGCTGCTCCACTTTTAGAATAAAGGCTATGTTTAAGGTAAACAAACACACAAATAAAAATAAACTGGAGCCAGAGCTGCCATAGCAGAAAAACTACCTTACACATCTTATGCTTCAAACTTTCGACATGTTAAAATAGGAAAATAACCTTTGGACTGAGCCTAGGCCAACATTGTGTCCTAAAGAGCTGATTGCAAAGGTAACAGACAAGCAGTTATTATGACTGCTAGACTGAAAATGAAATATTTTATAATTAAGATCACTACATTACATTATCTGCACTAATAGAAATTCCTTCCTCCTATTGATGTAAATGTTCCCCTCCCTTTTGTCATAAATACCCATTGCCTTTGTTTCCCAATTGGAACATATTGGGGCTTCTGGCTAAATTGGTCCTACCCAAGTAGCTATTTCTTTTCATTTTTTTCTCTTCTTTCTTTCTTTCTTTCTTTCTATCTCCAATACTTGTTGCCTCTCACTTTGAAGGCTTTTTTATTTTTAGGTTAACATATAAAAGGTGATCATGAAATTCATAAAACAGAGAGGTTATCAGAGAGATGAGAGAGCTAGTGCACACAGTTTGTGTGACTTATTATTAGTATATGTTCTAAATTTCAGCCTACCTACATCCATGTTCTTTCAGATATTGCCAAAGAAGGACACCAAATGTAAAGAAAACCCCAAGTATGGGTAAAATTGAATTTTGTGCCATTATTAAGTTTCTCACAAAACAAGGAAAAATACCTCAAACCATTTTGCAAGACATGTTAGCAGTTTATGGGGACTGTTGCCCAGGAAAATCCATGGTTTATAATACAAGTGGCATAGCCTCTTCAAGGAAGGTAAACAGTCAATTGAAGGTGACCTCCATCTGGGGTGCCCTCTTGAGACCACTTCCTCAGACATTGTCCAAAAAAGGTTGAAGGCATGTAGTAGAGGATGCCAGATTGAAAAAAAAAACAAAAATAAAAAACAAAACAAAAAGCTTGGAGAAATGATTGGCGTATCACCTACAATCATTTTGAATATTCTCCATCAGCATCTAAGGGTATCGAAAGTCAATGCAAGATGGGTACTGAGAATGCTCACGTCATTTCAAAAACAACAGCATATCGAGTATTTATGACAGTTTTGAACCTCTGCAGAGGTAACAACAATGAAGTTTTAAACTAAATTTTCACTAGGAATGAAACCTGGGTTCATTGTTATGAGCCTGACTCAAAGCAGGAGACCATGCAGTGGCATGAAAAGAGCACACCATAATAAGTTCAAGGTGTCACAATGGGCTACAAAAAACATGACTGCTGTTTTTTGGAATACACAAGGTATCTTGCCAATCAATTACAAGGATAAGGGTGTCACAATAACTGGAGAGTATTATTCCAGTCTGCTGAAACAGTTAAAAAAAAGTCAAGAAGGAGGAAATGGACCAAAGGGGTGCTGCTTTTGCACAACAACACACTCATGCATAAGAATAATGTTGCATTGGCTACTCTTCATGACTGTGGCTTCCAAACATTAAACCACCTTCCCTATAGTCCAGACCTGGCTCAGTCTCATTATTATTTGTTCACAAATATGAAAATAACAGCATCAAGGAAAGAAATTTACAGATAAAATGTGCAATTTCAGCCTATTTTAAGTACACTGGCCATATGTCCTGTTTCAAACAAAGCAGAAAACAATGGTACTGTCCCATTTCAAATGGTACGTATGGTCAGCTTAGTTTCATTGGGCTAATTTCAAGGTGTCTGTAGGCTGACCATACATATTCCCTTTGAAAGAGGACAGTATTGTTGTTTTCTGTTTAAAATGAGACATTTGCTTAGCCTAATTTTGAGAGAAAAACAAAACATTTTTTTGTGAGGGTATAAATAAATTATTGAAAGATCTAAGTGTTCTCAGGTTCAGGGTGAGTATATGGAAAAGAAAAAGTAATAAATAGCACTTTTTTTTACCCTTCTTCCCCTTCATTGCACAAATTTCTGGATCACCCCTCATATCTTGATGACTACAAAGGGGCCTGAAGTGACTTCACCTTTATGGTCCAGTATCCCCTGAAACCAGGTGCAAAACCTACAGAACCTCTTTTCTGTTCACTGCATCCATGGACTGTAAAACCCTCTTAGATTCAATCTTTTTCCTTGTTTGTTTGAGGTCAAATACCTTCATTTGAGATCAGTAGAGTTTTTCCCTCAAGGGAGAGATTTTTCCCCAAGGAAGAGGTTTTTTTCCTCTATGGAGGGAGGGACAATTGCCCCAGATGCTGGCATGTGATGAGATACCACAGGAGCTTGTTACCACATGAAAATGAATCTTTTGTCTCAGGAGTGACTTTTCACAATTTTCATTTGTAAAAGGTCCCCTGGGAAGTGAGTAGCTCTGTGGGGGTCTCTTGATGGGTGAGTACTCATCTGGTTATTTTTTGTCTTTTGTTCCTTTTTCTTGTCTCTGTTATGTTGCTTGTCATAAGAAAAATATTTCATGAGAAGGGGAATCCAAACCTGGAAAGAATTCTTTGGTTCATACACAGAAGTTTCTAAAAAATGAATAACTTTTGACCATCTGAGTAGGTACTTTAAAATTTCTTAGTTTGTCCTACCTGAAAACTGACAAGATATTTAAAATGATTTAATAACTCTATTAATTGAAATTTGGCAAAATTAGAAGTCTAATTGGATTTTTCTAAGCCTCAGCAACTTGTAAGGCCTTACTAACAGATAATCAGAAATGTAACTATAACACACAACTTTCTGATACTAAATAAACCAAAAGAAAGGGTCAGGGAGAAAAAGAAAACTTTTTTAAATTAAATTTGTTGGGGTGACATTGGTTAGTAAAATTACATAGGTTTTGGGTATACAATTCCACAATATGTCCTCTATGTTTTGCATTGTGTGCTCACCATCCAGAGTCAGTTCTTGCAAGAAGAAGCTTTTAAAAACACAAGCAGCTAAAAGAGTTTCTTTCTCTAGGCAGTGCCCCTAGTCTCCTTAATAAAAGTGCTTATCAAGGACAAATACAAATCTTAGAATCTTAGCCACCTGAATGAATAAACTTAACTTACTCTAACTGTTATAAATTAATGTGGCTTTTGCCTTATTGTACTTGTCTCATGGCTAAAAAAATTGTTTTTTATGAAACTATCAGGTATCTGGTTATGTCTATCTATTATATATCTGTATGTATATCGACCTCCAGAGGAAATTACTAGAATTGGTTTATATAAAGAGCTCTCTTTATGCTAAGCAAAATAAACCAGACAGATAAAAACCAAGAACCATATGACTTCAATCATATGTGGAACATAAAACTGAAAGCAACCAAGGAACAAAAACTTATGGACACAGTTAATAGTTTAGTGATTACCTGAGGATAAGGGGAGAGCAAGGGTGGTGGAGGAGTGGGGGCATCAAATATATGGTGATGGAAAGAGAACTGACTCTTGGTGATGAACACATAATGCAACATATGGACTATGTATTGTGGAATTCTACACTTGGAACCTATATAATTTTTACTAACCAATGTCACCCCAATAAATTTAATAATAGAAAGAACATTTTAAAATGAGCTCTCTTTTGGTTCAAAAATTAAGCACTCATACAAATTAAGAAATAGTGCCTTCTTCTTCCTGACTCATTTTGGTGCTTGTGTCTCAGAGCTGCTGATAGCAACATGTCTTCAGGAAATTCTAAAGTTGGTCACCCTGCCCCCAATTTCAATGTCTTGTTGGTTTAACTAAAACACACATCGCTTTTGAGTTATTAAATTTAATATATTATTTTATCTGTGTTTACAAAAAAGTTAAGTTTATGTTTATCTCTGTTACAGGATTTGTCAATGGGAATATAGCTAGAAGTAATAAGTGACTTTATCAGATGTCTCATAAAATTTTCACGAGTAATCTAAGCATAATTATTGAGAATTAATAAATTAAATAT